>APFE031198765.1:0-12918 GCA_000404065.3 Pinus taeda
AGACCCCCTTGACGGTTACCAAAACCTCTTTGGTTCCCAAAAATGCCTTCCTCTATGCTGGACCCTTCTGTCCATCTCTTCGCCTTCTCTTCTGTGTTCTAATTCATGTTTTCATGACACATTCTGTTTCATCATTTCTTTTTGGCTCTACGTCTCTTTGACTGGCCCTCTGGCTCACTGGCTCTATGGCTCTGCGTCTGGCCCTCTCACTCTTTGGCTCTGTGGCTTTGCGTCTGGCCCTCTAGCTCACTGGCTCTGTGGTTCTGCATCTTCTATAACACACTCCTGTTACAAAACACCTACTTACAGCATGGCACAGGTGAATGGGACCCACTACAAAGAAGATACATAGGCGGCCTTTCTTCAGGAAAATTCCAGAAAATAGAACATAATAACCAATGCACAGGAAGTTCATGGAAAAATAGATTAATCCGGATCTCAAGGAATAATAAACTCGACACTATAATGTTGTCAGGTTCACCCATTGCAATCAAATGTCACATGGTGCATTTGCCCCTTTGCATAATCGCAATCCGATTTATCAATCTTCGATCACTCTTGTCGGTGCCTCATCAGCTATCGACATTATCGCTATATCGCTTATTGGCGGTCACTACTTCCATGGTCCGTAGCCCTTAAGCTCCCTAGATCAGTAATCTCTGATCAGATCTTGACCATTGATTCCTTTTCCAATCCGACGACTCAAAGTGCTCATCCCCATCAGCCTATCGCATATTGCAATGCACAATGGCATGGGTCTTGGTGCTATGCTCCTCTGATTACCGATCATCGATCACAACGGAGTATCACTATCGTTGATCACACATCACATCATCACATGTCAATGGCCCTTTGTATTGCACTACCCAATTGTCGATCGCCGATATCGGCGCATCGCATATCGGCCCTTCGCAATGCTATGGGTCCTTCCCCTTAGGTAATGTGCAATGTGATATTGTGATGTGACAAATTGCAGTTGCATATCACTGCGTCCTTTGGCCTGTGGTAAGTCCACTCCTTTGCTTTTCCTCTGATTCGATTTCCTCTAAGGAACATGTATTTCTCTTAAGTCCCATTTAATGATAAATTGCCTCATTTACTAATGACATTAGGCAAATTTCTTTTTGCAATAACTTCTTCATCCGAAGTCCATTTTAGCGCATTCAAATTGCATTACATTTAGAATGAATAGATCTATGCAATGAGACTATTTCCAAGAGCATCCTTTGACTTTCATTTTCCTCTGTGAGGAATATTTTTAGACTTAGAGTCTATGCTAGATCCATTTTGGATCAACAATCCCTTGCAGAATGCTCGTCATTACAGATTAGACATGGATAATGAGGTTTCATTGCCGAAGTAGAGGATTTAATGATTTCTCTTGAGGGGGATCATCCTGCTTCTTCTTATTTTTCCCCTTATTCTTGCCTCCTAGTTGCTTTTGATTCTTGCTCTTGTCAGATGACATGACATTGACTTCTGAGGCAAAAGTGTTTTATGATGCATTGGAAGTTTGATTAGAAATGGAAAGTGTTTGACCAGATGGCTTACCTGCCGTTTGTGTGCTCAAATAACCAATCACACTGTCATTGGCATGAGAGTCCTTACTCGATGATGGAGGAGGAGGACAGGGAAAGCTGGTCAGGTTGTATTCAGAATATTGTCGTAGAGCATGTTGGATTGTGTATAAATAAAATCCAAATATTGGGCACGAGAAATTACTTTCTCTTTCGTGATAACTCCACCTTTTGCCACATCCTCGGTGATTGATGGAAACAAGAATTTTATAAACCACTCAGCCAAAATCTAATCAGGAACATAAGTCTTAACCATTCGATGACGACGCCGCCACTCATGAATATGATCTGATATATGAGTAGAAGTAGTCTGTTTAAAGTTGGTGAGACTTCTATTCCAGTCTCATATTTGATAGGTGACTGGAAGTGGGTTAAAAATGTGGTGGCTAAAGTCATCATCTCAGAGTTCACCAGGCCATCGAAAAGGATTCCCAAAGGCAGCCAAGCAGTTTTGTGTAAAGTGACTGATCATTGGCAGTTTGAGCAGCCGAGCCCCTTGAGTTAAGAAGGGCTGTTGGAGACCCTCGTAGTGCATAAATAGGAAGGCTTCCAACCTTTGTAGGTTACTTTTTGAGTAGTTGTATTTTGCACTATAGTGTTGTTAGTTTCTCAGCTCATTTTGTAGCTTCTGTTGTACAACTTCCTTTGTGACATGGTTATTTTTTAGTAATGGAAAGCAACATTGCTCTACCCCTCCTTGAACAAATCCAACCATCCTCATCACTCCTCAGCTCTCTCCACAAGTCCTGGACCTCCTCACACCCTTATCTCACCTCCATACCCACTTCTTCACCTTTCTTCCTCCATCAACCTTCCAAAATTCCCTTTTGGAACATCTTGTAAAACATCCTGTAGAACCCCTGCAGACTTCCTGTAGAAGCTCACGAAAGTGGTTTCTTGATATCCGAACATTGTGAAACTCTCTGGAAGGGTGCTAGGGACCCCTTAGGCCCTCTTCTCACCTTCCCAACCTCCTGCAAGCGCCTCGCTAGTTCCATTCCTCACCTCACCTCTGCATAGTCAAAAACAGTTAAAGCACATGCATGATAATTCTAACAACTTACTCAAAAATACAAAAAGATGTTTTTTTTAGATGTTACTGTAGAAGTAGTTTAGATACATGAATTTTACCTTCCTAGAAGTCAGTGGCATCTCTTTCAGTAGCTTTTATCCTCTTTCTTGCATCAGTAGGGCTAGCTGGTAAAATTAGGGCCTGCTAGGGTTTGCATGTCCTTTCAGCATTTCAGTTTCTTTCTGCAAGTAGATTAGCCTACTTTGAGTTAGCTTTCATCCATCAATTAAAAAGCTTCTTCTAAGAGCTTATAGAAGTTGGCTTAAACTCCTAGCGGACTTGTGCCAGCTGACCAAGTGACAGTCGTGCCAAGAGCTAGTACTTGTGCATACAGCACCATCGCTTCTAAGTTTGTTACGAACTACCGGGTTGATAAAAGTAAAGAAGGGAGTCTCAGGAGTTGCAGTATTATCGCTATAATATTGGAGCCCACCATCTTTTTGGCGTCGTTGCCGGGGAAGCATCAGAGTATTTGTGATTGCTGATTTTCTTCTATTTTCTACTACAACCTTCTGCTAAGTAGTTTATTTCATTTCCATTTTGCAATTTCATTTCTGCAAAAGTAGATTAGACATTTCCAGATTTCATAGATTAGCATTTCAATTCCATAATTTCCATTCTGCAAACATAGCTTAGCATTTCATTTCTGTAATTTCCATTCTGCAAGCGTAGCTTAGCATTTCGTTTCTGCAATTTCATTTCCACAAAATAGATTATTCCTTTTCTGCTTTCATTTCAATTCCGCATTTTCGTTTCAGCAAGATAGTTAGTTGCAATTCAATCTATTTCAGTTTTGCAGGTACAAGCAAAAACAAAAAAACAAAAGCAACCAAAAATATTTCATTTCATGCCTCGTAGGAATAAAGACAATACCAGAAAATTCTTACCCAACACCCCCACCACATCACTGAGTCACCCTTCTCTCTTCTTTGGTGGCAATGATCCAGAAGAACCTATAGGTGAACCTCCAGAGATATATGAAGATCCTATGATAGAAGAAGAGCGAGAGAACACTCCTCTTGAGACCATGGCCAAACACAGAAATGGTATAGGAGATGAGGAGAGAATAGAAGGTGCCTTTCCCATCCAAGAGATCATCAGGGACATGAAAATGAAGAACATAAGTCCCTCATCCTTACCTCACTTCCATGGGTTGACCATTGAAGACCATGATACCTTCCTGTTTGAGTTTGTTCTCCTTTGTCAAACTTATGACTATGCCAAGGATGAGAAAAAGTTGAAACTCTTTCCTTCTACCCTCAAGGATGCAGCACTACGTTGGTTCATGGGGTTACCTGGAAAATGTATCACAACTTGGGCTTAGATGCAGCAAGCCTTTAACAACAAATATCGGGACTACTGTAGGTCAAAGGAAACAAAGGGAGAGATATTTTGGATGACCATGGGAAGTGATGAGTCTTTAGAAGACTACGAGGAAAGGTTCCAACTTAGCTAGAAACGGGCCAAGTGCACGCTTGACATTGAATCTCTGAAGCTGGTTCTGCTCCGAGGAGTCCCTGAATACCTTCTCGATACCCCCCATTTGCTAGCTGGAGGAGACATCTACCAACTACCTTATGAGGACATAAAGACTGTGT
Source organism: Pinus taeda (assembly GCA_000404065.3). NCBI lineage: Eukaryota > Viridiplantae > Streptophyta > Pinopsida > Pinales > Pinaceae > Pinus > Pinus taeda. Next base: position 4,248 of record APFE031198765.1, read on the forward strand.
TTAGAAACCATTCTAGGGCAGCCCAGAAAAGAGGTAGGGGGAATCCATTTTCAGCTAGTGCCACCTTCTCCAAGCATGAGTTTTCTAATCAAATGGAAGACCTCAAAAGTGAAATGAGACAGACCATTGCCATGCAACTTGATACTTTCCGAATCCAACAAAAGAAAGAGGAAGCTGAGTGGAATGTGGCCATTTTCTCTCTCGATGTATGAGGAAACACCCTAAGAACGAGTGTCCATTGCACTCAGTAGAGGTATGTTTTGTTTGTGAGGAAGACCGCCCCACAAACCAATGCCCAACCTTACCCGGATTTAAAGCCATGTACCAAGGGACTGAGGCAGCCACTGAACCACTCTACTTCCTCAAACAAAGGAGGCCGCATGGGCTGAGACCCTACCAACAGGGGATGCAAGGGTCATCCCAAGCTTATTATAGCCCCAACCAATCTGCTCATATACCTTATTGGGGTCCCCCTGCTCATCCTTCCTGGTACACATCTCCTTCGTGGTGTTATCCATCTCAATACGATACTCAACCTACTACTCATTCGTTTCACTCACATGTCCAGCCACAACCTCAGTGGAATACACCTCAGTCGGGGTGGAGGCCCCAACACAACTCTCTTCCTGCCATTCTGCCTGTACCACCTGCTCAACCATAACCATTACCTCCTGCTCCTCTAAGACAACCCCAGATGCCTGCTCAACTGAACCCGAACCCCAACAACAGACAGGCCCAGCAGGTATACACTGGGGAGACAACATGCCCTACCAATGCTGTGGAGATCTAGGAGATCAACCTATGATCTAGAAAGGCCCTTTTGGATCGCCAACCTCCTCCCTTGGAGGATGAGGAAGAGAAACAGGAAAGTGAACCCAAAGCCATTCCACCCTTTCCTGAGCGACTAACAGTAACCACGCAACCAAACCCAGAGGAGACTGAACTTCTGGGTATTGTTTGATATGCCATGAATGCACATGATATGTATGAGGTTCATTGAGTGAAGCCTCTGTGGTAATGGATACATAGGTTGTTGTTGACTAGATTGCCCAATTTTATATTGATATGCTCGATCAAACTATTGAGTACCCATAAATGAAGAACCAGGTAAAAGTCCGATTGAGGACATGGGTGATGACCATGGTGTAGAAGCAACCCCTGAGTGGTTCCAGATAAATATTCGTAACCAACCTGGAAGAATGATTCACCATATAGGTGTGACTCAGGAATAGTAGAAAACATTGAAGAGGTTGCGATAGAAGATTCTGCCACAGTTGCATTAGTTGATACAGTCTGGGATGTTGACGGTTGTTCAGCCATAGTTAACTAACCCAATAGATGTCCTGAATAATTAACAGGTACTTGAAAAGAAGCAAGATCAAAAGGATCAGTAAAATGAGGAGTGTGAGGGTAAAGATAAAGCCCTGTCCCAAAATGGAATAGAGTTCTAGGTGTAGTATCTTCTTCAAATTCTTCCTCAAAAAAAATTAAACCAGGTGGAAAAACTTCACCGTCTGGTCCGTAATAGAATTCTAGTGTTGGTAAAGAGGAAGTTTCAGTAGTCACTGATGTCTGAGGGTTAACAAGTTGATCATTTTCTGGTAGTGTAACAACTTATAAATGTTCAAATTCGAAGTCCAGATGTTCCAGTAAAAGAACAACAGTTTCAGGGAGAGGTTCCTACACAACTTCAGGTTCAGAAGTAACTTTTGATTGAACTGTGATAGGTTCTGGATTAACTTTTGGTTGAACTGATTCAAGTTCAGAATTAATTTATTGTTGAGCAACTTCAAGTTGTGGATCAACTTTTTATTGAACAAAATCGGTTGTTGTTTCACTATTATCAGTTACAATGTCCTCAGGTAGTTGTGAAACTTCTTCTTCAGTAATGGATGTACCAGAAATAGTTGGAGTAACTGGAGTCTTTGTACTTACTGAAATGGATGATTCTAGTAATTTAGATGAAGAACTAGGATTTCTTGATGTACTTAACTTAGTTAAGAGAGACTGTTTTGAACAAATAAGTGCAGCTTCGGGTGGCAAAGGAGATTTTCTTGCTGCTAGCCACGAATGACAAGGTAAGGGTTGATGTTCCTCCATGGTTTTTGATTAATTTTATTACCAAAAGGAAATAAAAAAAAAGGGGTAAGCTATGAAAAATGTTTACCAAGCAACTATGAACTGCAGAATACCTCCTACTGAACCAAGAAGTACGGGTAAGAAATCTCCCTGAATGTTGTGTTCGGTGTATCACAGTGTACAAGGCGGCCGACTCGGTTACCTAAGGATGGATAGCAACCTAGTGTTGTCCTCACATATATACCCGAAAGTACATGGAGGCCCAATCCGTATAAGCACTATCTAATGCAAAACCACACAGTGAGAGAATTCCCATATACTTTACGTATTGTAACACTGCCCTATATACCCGAAGGTACATGGATGGGCTATGATATACTCACGTACATAGAATGAGGTATCACACTTAGGATGTATTGCAAACAAGTTAGGGACAACACTTAGGAATTTTCCTTTCAAGTTCACCACGTGATGTATTCTGAAATTCCTAGGAATGCAACTATTATGATAAGCATCATTTCCATTCAATTTAACAATGAAAATCTAGTTAATAGGGATAGAGCAACCAAATTTCTTTCGGTCAAAGAGCAAAGAGCACAATCTAAGGCAATTCCCCTAAACTATTCCTATGAGCACAAACAAACTTTTTCAATGCAAAATTCATGTATTTCTTTTCGATTTCCTTAATGTGATTATGAACAAAAAGGAAACTAATGCACATACAATCAATCAATCTTTAACAAGAACAAAGACTTTACAACAATTCTGTTTCAAAGGAAAAGAAAAATTTTACGACACTTTCTTTCCAACAAAGATTAATCGCCTATAATCTAACTTTAACTATGGATCAATAATGACAAAGAAAACATTTAAGAAACATTAATCAACCAAGTCAAATTAGGTCTAATAAATGAGATAAACACGTTTTTTCTGAGACATGAAATTCATTGATCAATCAACAAGAAATAAAATAGAGGAAAGTTGGTAAAAACACAATCCAAAGGTGGGAAACTTTCCCTAGGATGATCAACGCAGCCCTGAATGGGAGATAGTGCACTTCAGAGCACTGTTCCTAAGCCAAGGGTGCTTTGCAGTGTACTGTGTCCCTCATAAGCCTACACTGGTGGTAGTAAACCATTTCAAGAGGCAATTTGACATAGTTTTTGACCAAAATTCAATGCAAAAGAACTGAAATACAATTAGTGAACACAAGTAGGGTCTGCAAGAGTGTCCTAGGAGGTGGATAAGCTACTAGTAAGGATGATCTTCCCCAGCAGAGTCGCCAATTTGTTTTGGAGAATTTGGTATCTACGGATAATACTAATTTTGTAGATAAGTAGCCATATCTAGAACAATAGTTTAAAGCACTTTAGCATTTTCCTATAAGCAATAGATAAGATAAATAAGATGAGAAGACCTACATGTAGTTCCTCTTTCCCCTTGTCTCCTTCGTATCAATCCTGTCGCTCCTTGTACTTAACACGCTTGTTAAGTACCTGTAAACACAAGCAGAAGACAAAGAACTGATCAAATCAAAATATCTATTGAATACAAGTAAATGGAATTAGATACATTCACACATATAGGCATCATATAACAAGATAAGCATATGGGAAAAAGTATCAAATACTTTATTGAATAAAAGAAGGAATTACAACCATCAAGTCTGATTCGAAGTCACCCCTCCAGCTTGGATCCCATCCACATCACATCAAAAGCATGACAAACTTGTTGCATAACAATACTTGTCTCAAAGTCAACTCTCATTGAAACATTATCTCCTTACAATTCAACATAGTCTAGCCCCTTGATCACTTAGATGAGTGCTCAATTTATAGGAAGATGAAGGAGGTTATGTCATAAATGGGGGTATTGAATGGCCTTCCATACTTAGAATTAGCTACATGGAGGAAGCGATGAGAGGATAGGATGCATATTAACTCATTCCTCATCCATTTTTGATATCATAGGAGTTTATAAGTGAGAACAAATTCTAGATGACTCCAAAAGATAACAATATTCCCTAAACCCTATGTGAATTTCGCTCAATCTCGCCCAACGCAGGTCAAAGAGGGCCTAAGTTCTCTTTAGATCACCCTGACATGGACTCAACTACTTTGCAGTGCACCATTACATGGGCCTACCTACGCTAGTCCCTCTAGAGATCATTTCAAGATGTCTTCAATTCATGAAACTATGTGGGAAGGAGGCATTCAAAAGGGTGACTTGTTTAGGGCATGTAGCAACTGAAGTTAGGGTTTGATGAGCCCTAAAACACTGATCTGGATGATGGGAGTAATGTTCCTAAATGGATCTGTAACACAAAGGCACGTTTGAATCAAATGGGAAAGATTTAATGATGAGATAGTAGTTGTAAGACATGATCCACATGTGTAGCACAGGAATTTTAATTTTTATTGTAGATAAGAATTTCATCAAAAAACACTAGCACAAAATGAAATAGGAATGGTTTAAATATGTGATTAATGAGATGGTGGAAAGGGGGGTGGTCGATTACAAATGACATAGGGCATCACCAGTAACTCATAGTGGGCCTCATGACTGTGAAAAGTTGTTTTGGGAATGTCAACCTTCTTCATATGAATTTGGTGATACCCTAATCAGAGATTGAGTTTTGTAAAAGATTGAGCACCTCTGGGTTTATCCAAGACATCATCAATGGTTGGAATGGAAAAATTATCCTCAATAGTGATTATAGTAAGAGCTTGAAAATTATGACACATGCACAAAGTGCCTTCCATTTTTAGTACAATGACAACAAGGAAGGAACAGCTACTAATTCTAGCACGGATGCAACCCATAGCTAAAAATTATTGAACAATCTTTTCAATTTCATTATTTTGAGCAAATGGTTGATGATAAGGGTAGACATTGGGGGGAGGCTACTAAGAATGAGAGAAATATAATTATCATGCACACCACCAGGGTTGGGAGCCCTTTGAGGTTTCAAAAACTGCTTGGTATTTGGACAAGACTAATTCCAGGTCATACTTAATGGATTGGGAAGGGTTTGAAAGGCTTCAAAGCTATTGAACTGTGATATAGCCTCAAAATGTCCCTTTTGAAGGATTTTTTGCATGTAGTGAGAATCGATGATCTTAGGATAACTATCTATGATTCCTTGGAAAGTGTAATGATTCCCTCCATATTAGAATATCATGTATGCCTTCTTGAAGTCCATGGTGATGAGACCTAGTGTATGTAGCCATTAAAACCCCAAAGCAATGTCACAGAAACCCATTAAATTGGTAAACATGTATGATTTCAAAGAGTACTTACCAATTTGAAGGCACCACAAACATAAATGTTAAACCACGAGTAATATAACAATGCCATCCAATTTCTATCCTCATGTTTAATAATCCTAGTAAACTTACAGTGAAATTTAGTCAAAATAATATGAATTTACTTAACACCTATGTAGACTAACCAAAGACGTATGAAAATAGGCTTAATTGTGACTTTTACCTCAATTCAAGAGGGAGTCTATGTTTCCTTGAACCTCTCCCCTCATAGATTAGATTTTCTTGGATCTGGATGACCATTGTTTCAACCACTCCCTTTCCTATTGCAGGCCCTTATTTAGATAGATAGTTGTATGGGGAGTTACTTTGAAGATCATAAAATTTATCAATAGGTCCCTCCTCCTCAATTAAGGGTTTATCTATATTTTATGTTATGATAAGTGCCTGAGAGGAACTCTTCACGTTAATCTCTTTCTCTAGAGAAGATAAACCAGACACCGACTCAAGAGATTGAACATTGTGGAGGACACTCCTAACATGCCATACTTCAGGTAAACCTCCTACCTTGATGTGAGGTCTAGGTTTCTGATGTATTTGGAATCTCTTCTAACTGTGGGGGAAAAGATGAGGTTAATGTCGGTACCAAATCCTTTTTCTCTTGAAACAACTTCCTCTGCCCTTCTTAGTAGATGCCTTTGACTATTCCCCTTCTTCTTTCCTAGCTGTCGAGGCGACTAGTTTTGCAACCTTTGTCTGTGCTTTCTTCTCGGTACTTTGTTGTGGTTGCTTAGACATTAGGTCTATTCCTTCATGACTATGAACATCTAAATTTTACTTGTAGGCTCCTTTCCTTTTCTTCCCTCGAGATGATAGGGTTTCCTTCTTTAGAGGAGGGCTAGGGTTTGTCGAGAGTGCTTCATCTAGATATTTTTCTGCACTTCCCTCTACTTAATGAAATCTCTGTGTTTTTACAAACCTTTTCTCATCCTTAGGGGATGATTTAATAGAGGTTTCCATTATAAACGTTGACTGGGCACTTATAATGACTTTATGTAGACTTTAAGAAAGGAAGAAAGGAAAACTGACATCACAAACGTCTATAAAGTGCAGAAGAAGTCTTAAATGGTAAAGAAACATGACAGCATACCTTCGCTCACAAGTTATAAACCTATGCAATTCAAAGAGAAGCAACCACCATTCCTATGCAATGTAGTTCTTGAGGACACCCTTGGACCAATTGATCGACTTATACACCAATTTGAGGAACTTCAAGCACTCTCCCAAATCGAGTTGCCCCCCTTTGAAATATTTCTCACCAATTAGAGGTAGCCTCATTACTTTACTCATTAGTTCTTTAGACACTTTAATCTCAAGATTATCGAATTTTGTTGTATTCCTATCGAAAATTTGAGAGAATTCCATGGCTACCTTATCATTGTTCCCCTGAAACTTCTGGAGAAAATTCATCCACCCCTTTTCTTCAAGTCTAGGTTTACATGCTACATATTCAAGACTAGCGTGGAATTGAGCAAAGATGGGTTCATGATTTTCGGACCCCATGCTGATAACAAAAATAATTTCAAGGCTACTCGAGGAGTTGGAAGGTTGTTGGTTGAATCACAAAGGACTATTAATTGGAAAAACCTATGAAATCAAGGATAAATGGATTTTTAGTCTAGTATTTTTACAATTCAAATGGATGGTGGGATCGATTAGCAAGGGTGGTCATGTTTTTTTTATTATGAAAATGTTGACACAGAAATAACAATAGGGTTGACACCTTGGGTTCAGGCGCAAGGGCCAACAAGGCTCCACTATAGTCTAGCACAATGCCAACAATTCCATCTTACCCAAAATGGGTATGGAGTCTCACCAGAGGCATGTCGTGACCTTATGTAGACGGGGATTGGAATCTAGTGTCATGAGGAATCATATAAGAGAACCACGAGGAAAAGAACATTGAATTATTCCACAAAAAGTCTGATCACAACAAGTCATACATGCTTGTAAAAGAGATACTACTTAAATATACACATACATAAAAATTTCGAAGAACCATATTAACTTACAACTAACACACAATTGTCCAGATAAAAATTTTGATCATTAGTCTTAGTAGCAACAACATTACATCAGACTCAAGGCCTCTCTTCTAACATACAAAAACTCTAGAAAGAACAATACATAAGCATATGAAATATCAGGTACATAGTGACTCTCCTGGCTCCGCAACAACAGCCATTCAGTGTTCTCCTTTCTACCTTTTCACTTGTTCTTCCTTCTCTTTGCGGACCAACCTAGACTTCAAGTTCCTTCTCAGGCTCTCTGACTTCTCCCTTGCTCGACTATTTCCATTCCTCGACTGTCTTTGTTATTTTCCTGCTCGGTTGTGTATGCTCCTTCCTGTCATCCCTCTGTAACTGCCAGTATTCTGCTAGTTCCTTCGTTTTTCTCAACTATTACTCCCGTATATTTTCAATGGCCATTTCTTCCACTTGTCATCAACTTTCTGGCTCATCACCAAAGCTTCTTAATTCCTCCAAAAATGAAGGCCCCAGCAAGCCTTGACTGCAGGCCCCAACTCAAGGAAAAAGTTGATGATCCCTGCCATATACCTGTGATTATAGTTGCCTGGTCAAGGAACTCACTTCTAGTGCCAGACATTAGTTGGGACAGTGGTGCTACCAACAAAGAAGTCCATTGCGTGTCAATGTCATCATTGAGTTTCGATAGTGTCTATAGGTGTGTTTTGTAGGTTTTAACCCCGTACATAAATTACCTGCATATGAATTCTAAATCACAGGAAAAATAAAAATGCGAGAGCATAACACATAAAACACATATACACAGAGATTTCCCACTGGATCTCAAAACCGAGACTAGCAGCTTGATTTTTCATTATGTTCATTTGAATGTTACAATACATATTCATACATGCCGAAGCATCCAATACCATGGACCGAAAAACCATCACGTCCAATACCATGGACCTAAAAAGAAACCATCGCATCCAATACCATGGACCAAAACCATCGCGTCCAAAAAACATGTGCGAAAATCATGCACAAAACCATAGGTGGGTCCGCCCAACCTAACATAGGGTCCAAAACCAAAATTTTTCGGGACACTGCCCCGGACCCCCTAAAGTGGGGTTACGGGTACCCCTCAAACCCCCTATTAACTATTTGGAAAGAATATAACACAACCCAACAATCTCACACTTGTTGTTTTCTTTCCACAGGGGGCCACAAGAGAGCTTAGTCATTTTTCCAGCCTTGAAACGCCCATTGTTTCTCTACACCAAGAGAACTTCTCAGAGCTCACAG
>APFE031198768.1:0-17944 GCA_000404065.3 Pinus taeda
TGATGCATTGTTGGCATTATCTTAGAAGTCCTTGTTTTGATTTCTCAAGAGTTTTCTGGTGGAGTAGATCAATGTGTGCTGGTCTGAAGGTTGATTCTGCTGATAGTCGTTCTTGTCTCTATGTCATGTACTTATTTTCATATCAAGGTCATGTAACGGCCTATTTTGGTTTCCCCACTATGCCTAGGATGAATGAGTTTTGTCTATCTTATTCCCACTTGGATGGGAGATGGATGTATGTATGAGTCTTGATGATAGGAAGGTTACGTATAATGTATGGAGTCATGTTCTTTCTTGTAGAACATCTTTTTGCAAACAGCATTTTAGCATAGAGCATATACAAAGGGGGAGCTCGTTCAGAGTTTTCAGTAGGTACTCAGGGGGAGTATGGTAGTCCGCCCCTTTGCCCTTGATGACAAAGGGGGAGAGTGATTGGTTGGTATTTCCATCAAGTCCAAAGGGGGAGATTTTTGGCATTATGGTACATATGTTGTACTTGATGGTAACCCTCTCATACAGATGACAGATCATAGTGCAACAGGCCAGTAGCAAAGATTGATGATCAACCTACTTAGAATGGAAGAAAATAAGGGGTTCACAGGTACACGATTCAAAAGGTGTAGACCCGCAGGCACGCCATTCACAAAGTGCGGATACGTTCGTAGACCTCCCGTACAAAAGGTGCGAACCCAAAATGCACGGACTTTCATGCAGAGAAAACGCGCGTCTTATGTTTGGTCCATGGTATTTAGTTTGACGTTTTTGATCCTATGGTTTTGGTCTGTGGTTTTGGCATCTAAAATATTAAACCTAGGTTTTGGATCCCTTGTATTGGTTTTCTATGGTTTTGATCCATGGTTTGAGTAAGGGATTGCCTATAAAAAGGAAAGGAGATCATTTGGCTACGTACTTGAAAATTGAATATCTTAAGATCTAGAATTTTGGGTGATCGGTTTGAAAAGCTAGATCTAGATAAAAGAGAAATCTGTAAATTGTAAGGCGGATCTATTGATAGGTCATGATCTCTTTGGAACATGTTCAGATCTATGGAACTGATAGTCTGTGGCATATTGGAGGACTGAGAATTTGGCTCTATACAGAGGTTCGTAGGCGATACAAAGCTCAGGTGCGGAGGAACGTAACGCAGCAAAAGGCGCAGGTGCGGAGGAACGCAATGCAGCAGAAGGCGCAGGTGCAGAGGAACACAGCGTAGCAGAAGGTACAGGTGCGGAGATGTGCAGTTGAATCAGCGGAGCAGGCGCAAAGTTGCGCAGTCTCTTCATGGTAGAACTGTGGATATCCGCAGGCTTCCTTCGGTGAAGTTGCGGACCTTTTTCTTGAAATATATTTTAGCTGTATTTTACCTGTTTCTGCAAAGATCTGGGTTTAAATTGGTGGCTGGTTACTGGTGATATTTTCTAGTTACTGCATTCTGAGAAGTTAATTTTTTAAAGGAGATTGGGTGACGCACATGTACTTGATGTTTTGGATCCAGTTTGAAAATTTATGAAACGTGGTCCCTGGAAGAAAGATAAGGTAGTAGCCTTATGTAGGTCAGCACCTGCGTACTAGTATCTTAGCTAGTACAAGAGCTAAGGGGGTTGTAGCTCCCTTCCAGGAGAAGCTGGAAAATGAGAGAGGGTTGTAGCTCTCTGCAGGTTGCAGCCTGTGTACTGGCAAAGGACTGCACCAGCACAAAATCATTCTAAAAGAAGTTTCTAATTGAAAGAAGATAGAGACATATTGCAGTAGGTGGTTTTCACCCACATTGGGTTTCCACCTTATATCTGGTGTTCTTTGGAGTGATTATTTGTTTTTCCTGTTCTTGCTCATTATTATATGGTACTGACATACAAACTAATGATCAATATCTAAATAATAAATTAAAGTATAAATTTGGAAGATATATTGAAAAGAATTTGATAATACTGATTCACCTCCCCTCTTAGTATTATTTCCAACAAACCCTAAGGTTGCATGGTAACTTGCATGATTGACCTGGGTTCCTTCAGCTACCAGAGTTATCCAAGATCTTTTACTTCTGTGATGTTGTTAGAATTGCATTTAAAAAATCATAAAAGAACCACATATGCATGCTTAAACAAGAGGAAACATGACAACGATTAGCAAATAAAAACACGAGACATTTGATAACGGAGTTCGTCTATTGTGGACTACATCTCTGGGCCCGGTGTCAAGATGGTGTTGGTTGCTTCATATAATGCTAGAAATGATGATGATGTACATGGACAACACTTATTCATAGCAAGGTCATATGCCCTCAAACAAAAGTGGCTTGTCTCTTCACGAGACATTTTGCTTACAGGAATTCTCACTCAAGAAGGCTTCCTCTTAGCATGACAACTTAACATGATCTCACACAATGTGGCAATGAGTATCCCTTCAACATAGTTATAGAGGGATCTCAACAAAAATACATAGAAATACAAGCTAAATACATCTCACATAAGGTGGAAATAATGATCCTGCAACATAACATCAAACATAGATCTCAAACATGATACATCATCTCAGCAAATTATGAAGGAAAACATGACATGACTAATTCATATACCTTCACCTCTGAAGTTGGCTGAAAAATGGAAGGCTCAGCTGCAAAATATGACTGCACCACTGAATTTCTGTCGTTGAGAGGTGTAAAATCGACTATCCATTTGTCGAATTATGACACCGTCAAAATCTGGGCCTTTGAGAATCTAAAGATTCCTCGTGATTCTCCAAAGATTTTGTTCTTTGGGTTGACTGGAGATCTGGAACTTGAATCACAAATATGATCCTTCATCATGATCCTTGCAAGATTCTGATACTTTTGAGTGTGAACTCAATTGCATTCTGACTCTATTGATTTTCAACCTCCAAGGAATCTGAAAGATTCCCTCAAGATTCTTTAAAGATTCTTCTCTGTTGAGAATCTGCAAATATTCTTCTCAGATGGTGATTTTGATTTCACCATCGCATTCCCTATGAAATTCCTGCTAAAATGACTGTAAACTTCATATCATTACGACAATGTAAAAATTTACCTCTTAGGGAATCTTAAAGATTCCTCACAAGCATCAAAATATTTTGAGAATATTCCTTCAAAATATTCTTTTCCCAGAATCCATCCCCCATGGTTCTGACATTGGCTCATGGTCCCGCCCTCCTACAACTCATGGTTCCATAGGCTTGGTGTGCTTATGTTCTGTCTTCGTTCCGCCACCTTGATCCGCTTTGCACTCGACTCCATTGGCCTACCCTTCGAATGTCTGAGCCAGTTTATCCATCACAGGGTTAATGGATTTAACAAAGTGACGCACACAATGGAATGATTGGCTGAATTTAATTAAAGCTTTCTGTTTGTGGGGTTCCGGGTTCCAAACCCACCCCCACCCATTTTAACAATGCACACATTTATTTTGATCATCAGAGCTATTTAAACCATTGGTTATTAATGTAATCCATCGTTGGGTGGAGAATTGAGACCACCCGATGGGGGCTAGCCACATGGGCCGGGTGGTTTCGAGCCCCACCAATCTCAACTTTCATTTTCTTGTTTGGTGTGTTAACCTCCAAGTGGCAGGGTTTGACCACCCGCCACCATTGTTTGTTTTCAACCAAAACATATAACACATGTTGGTGTCATGGGGTTTAGCGAGGGTGGCGACCCACCGACCTCTTTTGGGTTATAATTTTAGCATGTTGACCGGTGGGGTGGCAGGGATTATGGCCCGCCCCCTATTTTTAATTATTATTTTTTTTGTTTTACTAACCAATAATGGTTATTTTCGAAATTGTATAAAATAAGGGTTATTAGATAAATTAAGAAGGCCACAATTTCATCCGCCCAGTGGTTGGATTTCATGCGTCGGGTCTTGGTCAATTTGTAGGACCAGTAAACCTGCCACTTGTCCAACTTTGACTATAACTTTGACTGGCTCTATCTTCTTCATACGGACTCAGATTTGAGTGACGTTTGCACCCTTGGAATTAGGGTGACAAGCACTTCGATCTAGGCATAGTTCGATAGAAATATGACCACTTTGAGTTTCGAGCTATTATAAGCCCTCTTTGACCTCTAAGGGTCTCTCGATCCACTTGGATCATTCCTCCCCACTGAGGAGCTTTTGATCACTACTCCCCCTGACTCCATGCCTTTGATCTCCTTTTCCCGATTCATCTCCCCCTTTGACATCAATGGAAAAGGGTTACTCTCACTAAGGAGATGCCTTCCTCTATATTCTTGTAATATACCTTTCTTTCTCTAACTGCTTCTCTCCCCTTGACATGTTATGAATTTTATTATTTTTCATTGCTTAAACCCTCTATAATTATGTTCATGACTCTCCTTCCCAAACTTGCTACTTTGTTAAACACAAGACTAATTTTTCTGCCCATAATACTAATTTCTGCTACTTTGTAAGATGAATAATATGCCAACAATGTTGACTATTTATTTGACGACTGTAGGTTTTAATCCTATATAAAAATTACTTGCAAACAAGTTCTTAAAACATAAAATATACAATGGTGAGAACATAAAACAAATATGCATAGATATTTTCCTTGGATCCCAAAATCAGGACTACCAGATTATTTTTTAATTATATGTTACAATACATATATATACATATCAAAGGATTGATAAAACCTAATTCATTATCCCTGGATTAGAACATAATTGTAGTTCCCTTGACTGGATCTACAAAATGCCATGAGAAGAAAACTATCATGCCCAAAACCATGCGCAAACCCCATCACAAAACCATGGGTAGGTCAGCCCAACATCTTTGGGTCCAACCCCCATCTTTGGGTTCAGCCCCCATCCTTAGGTACGCCCAACTATTATTGTGTCTGCATTAAAAAAAATCCTGGGGCGTTGCCTCAGACCTTCTGCAAGGAAGTTGTCGCCCCCCTGTGACCCCCCCGCTGCACCTAATGCAACAAACAACACGTGTAGCTAGTCATGGAAAGAACATAACACACACCCAACAATGACTTCTTGTCAAATTTTCATAGGATGGATCTTCATATCTACAATTTTTGCTACTTAGACTCCCTCTTTTCAACATTCACAAAGAGGCACCAAACTATATTCTTCAGAATAATGTATGTACTAGCTCTTCAATTGGATCATCCTGAACCTTTACATCTTCCATTTCAAATTCATCATTGACCTTTTTATTTTACAAAATCTAAAATCATGACTTTAGAGACTTTTCCATTGACTTGATCTTCTTTCTTTTGTTTTCTTCTCCTGACCTTCCTGTACCTAGTGTTAGCGTTGTCTTTTATGGAAGATTTCATCTTGTACCTACAACCACAAGCTATATTCCCATAGTTATGGCATTTGTAACATTCAATGTTGGATCTAAATGATGGAGCAAGTGACATATACTTTCCGTTGGCAAAGTCATTTTGAATCTTTCTTGCAATCTTGCAAACTTGCTTCTAGATTTTTAATAATGTCTTTGATTATCATCCTGTCATACATTCTACAATCCCTAGACATATGTCTAAAGTTAGAAAATGAAAAACAATAACCATTAAACATTCTAGGGTACCTCGATGAGACATTATTTCTTAAAGGAGGTACAATCCTTTGTTGATCATTTCCCTTCTTCTATACTTCATTTTGATTTGGCCTTTGAGGGATCTTACCGTCAGTGTTCTCGTCAATTTTTCTCTGTGGGGAATTGGAACTTGTGTATTCCTTGTATGAAGGTTTGCTTATTTAGCCAATACCTTTTTTTAATACATGGAGATATTTGGCAACTAAGAATATTGTCCAAAGTTTGTGTGCTCTTCAACTTTTTGTTCAACTTGTCAACCTCAACCATTAATGATACAATTTCTTCTTCTTATTTCATGCAATCCTCTTCTTTCTTATGAATTTGACACATATTCTCTTCAATTATTTTGGCTTCTTCATCTTGGGCCTTCATATAGATGTTCTCTTCTTCTATTTCTCTTACACGATGATTTGTCAATATCCGAGCCTTTCTTCTTTTGGCTTCTTTTTCCTTAATCTCTAAGAAACCAATTTCTTATTTTTTTTCATAAATGACAAGGTCCTTTCATTCAACATCCTACATTTTCTCCTTAAACATGTTTATTTCTACAATAGATGCATCACATTCCTTTTTATTTTGACTAGCTTGTGCTGAAACTCCCTCTAACTAACTTCTCAAGGTTTTCTCTTTATTTTTAGTTTCTTATACTTGAAGCCTTATAAGGGAATTTTCCTCTTCAAGTACCTAATATAGCTTTCTTTCTTTGTTAAAGATGACATGAGGCATTGATCAATTATCCTTCCAAATCTACTAATCCTCCTTTCTCATATGCTTCATCTAAATCATAATCATTATCATCATTTTCATATTGACCAACATGCTTCTTTGAGTAGAGATCATGGAGCTTTGTCCAAATAATTTTGGTTGATGAGCACTAATCAACTTTGACTTTTACAAGGTCTATCAAATCATTAAAAATGGAATTCATGGATGTTGTGTTGTATCGTTTAGATTCGTTGGTAGACGTGTCTCTAGAAACAACAGATTGTCATGCATCATATCCTTGATCTTGCAAATGGCCTTTCATTCTAGATTCCCATATTTCATATTTGACTTCATCTAATTTAGGAGTTGGTAGACCAACTTGATTCACTTCATTAATTGCAACGCTAGAGACTTCCTTTGATTCTTTTGAATGTTTGGTGGATTTCTACTTTGACTTTTCCATCTTTGCACTCTGAAATTTGCCTTCTAGTTGTTAAGTTACAACCGAAGGAACTTTCTCTAATACCAATTGTGGAAAATACAACAAGGGTGGTGAATCAATATTTCCTTCCAATTAGTTAATTTTTAATATTAATAGAATTAAATTCACATTAACATTAAATTAATATCACATCACATGAATAGTAAACAACACCATTCAACAATGCACAAGCATCAAGATAATAGACAATGGATTTTTAGGTGGAAACCCTATTGGGAGAAAAACCACCAAACACTTCTTAATATTTATCGTCAATGATTTGCATCAATAGGAAGCTCTAACTTCCAAATTTACCAGCTCCAACTGAAAGGATGTTCCAACACCCTATTTACCATCTCTAACTAGAAGGACACTTCAGCGCCCTGGTTTATAGGCTCCATCCTGAAGGAAAATACAACTCCCTAATTTACCAAATTTGATTGGAAGGATGCTCTAATTCCCTAGTTTATAGGCCCTAGCCTGAAGGATGCTCCAACACCATGTTTATTATCTCCAAGTAGAATGATTCTCTGACACCTTGTGTAGGCAACAACCTAACCTAGCACCACCATGCTGCCTTGAAGTGTTCTTAGGATCCAACCTGAAGGATACTCCACTCTCCCACCTTACACCACCCTACCACCCTACTTAGATAGCTACTGTGTTCCCTGAAGTCTCCAACCTTTAGCTCACCATGGTGGACCAGGTTTCATATATTTTCAAACTAGATCCACCTATACTCAATGTCAATATAAAATAACCTACAAAACAGTATATTCTCAAAAAAGTCTTCTTCTGCTCATCATCAACATGTCATCAAATATCCATCCGTATAATCCTTGGTTAATTAAGCACTAAAAACCCTAACATTCATCAATTGTCCACATATGCCAATAACACTGCTCAATAGTTTCAGTCAAACGCTAAATAAACAATTATTAATACTTCCATTGTTCAACCTTGGCATCTAATATCGTTAATGTGTATCAAACATGTAGGCTTGTCATAAATGTGCATCAACAAAGACTATGTTCATATTCTATCTAATCCTGCTTGATATATACATCAACCCTAGTATCAACTCTACTTCAATTTAATTCAAACCCTAAAGGTTGTGCATTTGTAGATTGATATGATTTCAGTACCAGTATATCAACATACATGCTTCAATCTTCCAAAATTACATCAACCATTACATCAACTAATGAAATCAAACCGTAGCAACAACAAAATTCTCTAGCCAGTCAACACTCACAACTAATACTTGTTCAACTGTCGCATTATAACTTAGACCAATAAACATATTCTCATCAACTATATACTGAACATTGCTAACCTTAGCATTCAATCTCCATCACACCCTTCGTTGATCAGGCCCAACTCATCATGTAACCATACTCTGGCTTTCAACATGTACATTAAGATACTAGTTCCAGAAGTTAACATATTAGCATATGATCTCTATTATTAATGTGGCAACATATACACAAATGACTAAACACATTAGTGCTACACGAATCAAGGATCTCATACTGAATTAGTTATACATTCTTACTGGAAATAATATCAAAAACTCACACTCATCTGCATGTGATCTACATCCTACGTGTTAAGCCAATACTCATTTAGTCCAAGAATCAACTATAGGTTTAGGTCTTCTATCTCCTAGTACAAAAGTGAAAAATGTGATTCAAAAAGGAGAATTAGAAGCTTTAGTGTTTGTTTGCCCACTATTGATCCCATCAAATATATCAAGAAAAACACCACTTAGATATGTTGATGTAATCAATCCTTTAAGATTTCTGATGTCTGACTTTCCCTTCACTACCTATAACAATGATGATTCTTCCCTTTCTTAATTTTGTAAATGAATTTTTTTCCCTAGACTTTGTGAAAATAGGGTTTGGTGATGTTTGTCGCTGCCTTCAAATTGATGATGCCACAAATACACAAGATGATGTTTTTGCAATTCTAGTCATTGCCCTTATATTGTTTCTATAGGATTGTGGAGCATGAATATTACACCTTTGCAAGCCCTAGATAGTCATTCCACAAGAAAACATAATGTTTTTCGCTGGTTAGATCAGAGACAAGAATGTATCTTCCTTTGAAACAAGATAACAAACAATGATGCTTCAACAACTTCAATTCTAATGTCACCAAAATGATCTCCTTTCAAGACGCAGATTAGGGCTTACCCCAAAAATTTCACCATGCAATGAGCCACTGATTGGTCATCAAGAGAGAGATCCAAAGGGTTTCAGCATAATTCAGAAAATCCACAGTTTATATCATATGGGTGCATGATCCTACAAAATTTCATATCTATCATAAACAAGTCTTACCAATGGTTATTTCTCATAGAGAAGTTCAAATGAGTGCTCATATTCATTGTTCATGCTCAATCAAACCATCCAATATTCCGCAACAAGTGGACTTCAATCAGTCCAATTCAAGGTAGACAAGTAGGGCTAAAAAAAAACCAACAAAATGGCCTTTGGTCTATGTATGAATGTGCCTTAATTAATCCTTGATGAAGGTCGAGAATGCTTCAAATAAGCCTTATAATTTTTCCCTACTATAACCACCCCTCCCACATTTACCCAATTTCACCGGCCTGCGAGGGTAAACATGGGACATAGAGTTACTATGATATGACCCGCCCTCCAAGTTTCACTTATGGAAGTGGGGCTGACAAATGAACTTACTGACCACAAAATGACATCATATAGGGCTTACAGGACACTCATGAGTCAAAGAACCACCCCAGGTGAACCAACCTTGAGATAGACTATATTTTCAGTGACTTAGGCCCACAACTGCATGCATGACAAGGCCTCCATGTAGTGATAGGCCTCTAACTGCAAGGGTGCGGTTATAGCCCAAAACGTCCAGTTCAGAGGGTGTGATCTTGGATTTTGAGCCACCATTTTAGGCATGCCACCAGATCACTACCCATAACCCATTAAGACTTTTCAGGATGACATATAACGTCAGGAAAAATCCAACCATACAAAACTTGAACAAGAACTTGACCTAACTAGGCCTAACTATAACAAGCATTTCATCAAACTGATGCAGGCGGACCTGCAATTACCAGGATCTTTATAATCTCAAGTTCTCTCGATGGAGAAAATTGTGAGAATTAGACTTTACGCTGCCCAGAAATTAAATTTCACAATTCTAAATTCCATGTTCCATGTCTGATGCGCATTTAATACTAACCGAGTTATCACCGTTCCACAAAACAGACTTCTAACCAAATGATTTGAAGAGCCGAGGTCTTTACAGCGGCATGCGATCTTTGATACTGAAATCTCATACAGTGTTCAACAAAATTCCCCACGCAATTAATAAAAAAATCATCAATGAAAACAAACAGCCGCACTTCCACTTCCGGTTATAACTCGAATTTCAATGAAAAAAGAAATACAGAGGAAATAATCCACGCATACAGCAGTTTTGTGATTCTTCTAATCTGTAAATCGCACCCACGCTTTACCAGGGTAATTAACACATGGTTATATATATATATTACATATCAGTTATGCCATTATAAATTACCTCCACAACTTCCTTTAATTAATCTCACCATGATTCTTGGCACCGCTCCTCTCTAAAGGGGAAATAGAATGAATAACACCGTAAATTAGTTTAACACATAGCTTTTCTCTAACTGTAACAAAATGAATTTACAGTGGCGATAATTATGTCTTTTAACCATAAAAGAAATGGACCAAACTTTACAGTACCCAGTAAAACATCAAGCGTATTAACTCAATACATAAGACAACCAGTTATTGAATACATCTATCCATATAACAGAAAGCATTAAGTTTTTTTTGAACGCCGAGAGGGAATTTCAAAGGTAATTCTTCTGGCACTGCACCCTCCCTCTCTGCTGAGAGCTTTAGCTGCCTCATTATTTTATAATGATAATAGATATGCTTTACATAATGATTGAAACATAAAAACTTCTACATGCAATGCATTCACCTAAAAAACATCTGGAGGCTTTATTCTGTCTTTTTTTTCCTGTTCTAAAAACAAGAAAAGCCTCCTTATCCCTTAATTACCCACATTCACTGCTTTTATTCCTAAAAGCACTTCTTATTTCCTTTTTTTTTTTTTTTTCTTTGGAAACATCACACTCACTTGTAAGTAAGGAAATAATTCTAGAATCCTTGACCCCCTATGACTATTATTTACAATAATTACTCTTGGGCTGAATGCTCCCGCATCAGACTCCCAAGGTAGAAAAATTTCATGATCTCCTGATCATGTGGTTTGTGGTCGTGATCTTCCTGGATCCCATACTTTGTTTTGTAACCGTCCAAATGCTTTATTCCTTTGCTGTCGCTGCATTTCTGTTGTCCTTTCCTCCATCTTCTTCTTTCTGTCAATCAGGTTCAGGTTCTGATTGCTCTTGCTTGCTGCTATTTTTATTTTCCTCCATTTGGATTGTTGCATCATCAGCTGCCATATTTCTTCAATTTCTATGTCTAGCTTGTTGTTGTTGTTGTTCCCAATTTCTGTTAATTCAGTTGCTACCATAGAAGCTGCTTCCGCTGCCACCATAGATGTTGCTACCTCCCAAGCTTCCTGTCCCTCTGCAACATACTTTGGCTCATCACCTATAAACACAATCAAATTGTTAGCATTAAAATCACAAGACCCACTGGTCTTATTTGTCGATTCAGTCACCAACTTTTCTCTCTGCAACTTCAAGTCTTTTTCAGGACTCAAAAAATTTTCACTGGCTTTCTCCTCAACTTTCTCTGGCAATATTTCAGCATGTTGATTTGTATTCGCCATGAGACTGTCAGCTAGTCTCGTCTTCTTACCATCTTCTGCTTCATGACTATCCTTCATGAAAACTTCCCTGCCTTGTTTCCTCAGCAAATTAACCTGTGCATGAGTTCTCTGTCTCTCCAATTCTCTTCTCTGAAGATCTAGTTTCCTGTATAATTCAATAACTTCATTAGGAGTAGATTTTGGAAACTTCACGTAACCTTTTATTCCTTCAGCGACTCTTGACCAATCTTCAGCTGGTCCTTCTTTCTCTGCATCAACATCTTGATTAGATTCCTTCTTTATGACAATATCAGCTAATTGTCTTTCACTTGTAAACATACACAAATTGTCAGATTTAAAACCATGTGACCCTTTGGTCTTACTTGAAGTTTCAGTCTTCAAGTCTTCATCTTCACTATCTCCCAGAAATTCTCCTTGTTCCATTTCAACTTCCTCTTGACTCATCTTCTTGCCATTTACCTTGGCATCCTCTTTCTTATGTCCTCTACTGTGGCTTTTCCTGAACCTCTGCTATGACTATTAGTAGTCATCTTCTTCTCGTTCTTTCTTCACGAGCTCCTTTGCAATAAGCCTCTGCAACAGCTAGCCCTCCTGGCTGCAATCTTACCTCACTAAGCTCTCCTCACTTAGTCTTTTGGTAAGCATGGGTCCTCCATCTGGAACCTCTTCCTGAGCAACACCTTTTCTCCTTCTAGGCTTCTGCAATCTCCCACTCTTTCTTGAGAACACTTCAGTTGTTCTCTCTATCCAATTCCTTCTTGGATTCTTCAGGTTCACTGTCACTTCTTTGCAACCATAAACTTAAATCATAAATTTCAAATCAGGAAATCATCCCACCTTTAAGATCTTGCATGATCTTGTCTGCCATCATGTTCACTTGCAATTGTGTATGCTGCATATCACATTTAAAATCTGATCTTCGTCATTCATCACACATTCAAAAATACATTTCAGTTCAACAAAACTTCTTGCATTCATTCATCCACCGCATGCAATTAATTTAACTTAAAAAAAACTTGAATTTATCAAACAGCGTTATTCCAGCTCTAATACCAACTTCCACTGCTCCGGAATCCTTCTCTCCGCAGGAAACTTTCCCTGCTCTGATACCACCTGATGCAGGCGGACCTGCAATTACCAGGATCTTTATAATCTCAAGTTCTCTCGATGGAGAAAATTGTGAGAATTAGACTTTACGCTGCCCAGAAATTAAATTTCACAATTCTAAATTCCATGTTCCATGTCTGATGCGCCTTTAATACTAACCGAGTTATCACCATTCCACAAAACAGACTTCTAACCAAATGATTTGAAGAGCTGAGGTCTTTACAGCGGCATCCGATCTTTGATACTAAAATCTCATACAGTGTTCAACAAAATTCCCCATGCAATTAATAAAAAAATCATCAATGAAAACAAACAGCCGCACTTCCACTTCCGGTTATAACTCGAAATTCAATGCAAAGAGAAATAAAGAGGAAATAATCCACGCATACAGTAGTTTTGTGATTCTTCTAATCTGGAAATCGCACCCACGCTTTACCAGGGTAATTAACACATGGTTATATATATATTACATATCAATTATTCCATTATAAATTACCTCCACAGCTTCCTTTAATTAATCTCACCATGATTCTTGGCACCTCTCCTCTCTGAAGTGGTAATAGAATGAATAACACCGTAAATTAGTTTAACACACAGTTTTTCTCTAACTGTAACAAAATGAATTTAGAGTGGCAGTAATTATGTGTTTTAACCATTAAAGAAACGGACCAAACTTTACAGTACGCAGTAAAACATCAAGCGTATTAACTCAATACATAAGACAACCAGTTATTGAATACATCTATCCATATAACAGAAAGCGTTAAGTTTTTTTTGAACGCCGAGAGGGAATTTCAAAAGTAATTCTTCTGGCACTGCGCCCTCCCTCTCTGCTGAGAGCTTTAGCTGCCTCATTCTTTTATAATGATAATAGATATGCTTTACATAATGATGGAAACATAAAAACTTCTACATGCAATGCATTCACCTAAAAAACATCCAGAGGCTTTATTCCGTCTTTTTTTTCATGTTTTAAAAACAAGAAAATCCTCCTTATCCCTTAATGACCCACATTCACTGCTTTTATGCCTAAAAGCACTTCTTATTTTCTATTTTTTTTATTTATTTTCTTTGGAAACATCACACTCACTTGTAACTAAGGAAATAATTCTAGAATCCTTGACCCCCTATGACTATTATTTACAATAATTACTCTTGGGCTGAATGCTCCCGCATCAGACTCCCAAGGTAGAAAAATTTCATGATCTCCTGATCATGTGGTTTGTGGTCATGATCTTCATGGATCCCATACTTTGTTTTGTGACCGTCCAAATGCTTTATTCCTTTGCTGCTGCTGCATTTCTGTTGTCCTTTCCTCCATCTTCTTCTTTCTGTCAATCAGGTTCAGGTTCTGATTGCTCTTGCTTGCTACTATTTTTATTTTCCTCCATTTGGATTGCTGCATCATCAACTCCCATATTTCTTCAATTTCTATGTCTATCTTGTTGTTGTTGTTGTTCCCAATTTCTGTTAATTCAGCTACTACCATAGAAGTTGCTTCCGCTGCCGCCATAGATGTTGCTACCTCCCAAGCTTCCTGTCCCTCTGCAACATACTTTGGCTCATCACCTGTAAACAAAATCAAATTGTTAGCATTAAAATCACAAGACCCACTGGTCTTATTTGTCGATTCAGTCACGAACTTTTCTCTCTGCAGCTTCAAGTCTTTTTCAAGACTCAAAAAATTTTCACTGGCTTTCTCTTCAGCTCTCTGGCAATATTTCAGCATGCTGATTTGTATTCGCCATGAGACTGTTAGCTAGTCTCGCCTTCTTACCATCTTCTGCTTCATGACTATCCTTCATGAAAACTTCCCTGCCTTGTTTCCTCAGCAAATTAACATGTGCATGAGTTCTCTGTCTCTCCAGTTCTCTTCTCTGAAGATCTAGTTTCCTGTATAATTCAATAACTTCATTAGGAGTAGATTTTGGAAACTTCACGTAACCTTTTATTCCTTCAACGACTCTTGACCAATCTTCAGTTGGTCCTTCTTTCTCTGCACCAACATCCTGATTAGATTCCTTCTTTATGACAATATCAGCTAATTGTCTTTCACATGCAAACATACATAAATTGTCAGATTTAAAACCATGTGACCCTTTGGTCTTACTTGAAGTTTCAGTCTTCAAGTCTTCATCTTCACTATCTCCAGAAATTCTCCTTGTTCCATTTCAACTTCCTCTTGACTCATCTTCTTGCCATTTACCTTGGCATCCTCTTTCTTATGTCCTCTACTGTGGCTTTTTCCTGAACCTCTGCTATGA
The DNA here is from genome assembly GCA_000404065.3 of Pinus taeda. Taxonomy (NCBI): domain Eukaryota; kingdom Viridiplantae; phylum Streptophyta; class Pinopsida; order Pinales; family Pinaceae; genus Pinus; species Pinus taeda. Next base: position 14,946 of record APFE031198768.1, read on the forward strand.
CTATTAGTAGTCATCTTCTTCTCGTTCTTTCTTCACGAGCTCCTTTGCAATAAGCCTATGCAACAGCTAGTCCTCCTGGCTGCAATCTTACCTCACTAAGCTCTCCTCACTTAGTCTTTTGGTAAGCACGGGTCCTCCATCTGGAACCTCTTCCTGAGCAACACCTTTGCTCCTTCTAGGCTTCTGAAATCTCCCACTCTTTCCTGAGAACACTTCAATTGTTCTCTCTATCCAATTCCTTATTGGATTCTTCAGGTTCACTGTCACTTCTCTGCAACCATAAACTTAAATCATAAATTTCAAATCAGGAAATCATCCCACCTTTAAGATCTTGCATGATCTTGTCTGCCATCCTGTTCACTTGCAATTGTGTATGTTGCATATCACATTTAAAATCTGATCTTCATCATTCATCACACATTCAAAAATACATTTCAGTTCAACAAACCTTATTGCATTCATTCATCCACCACATGCAATTAATTTAACTTAAAAAAAACTTGAATCATCAAACAGAATTATTCCAGCTCTAATACCAACTTCCGCTGCTCCGGAATCCTTCTCTCCGCAGGAAACTTTCCCTGCTCTGATACCACCTGATGCAGGTGGACCTGCAATTACCAGGATCTTTATAATCTCAAGTTCTCTCGATGGAGAAAATTTTGAGAATTAGACTTTACGCTGCCCAGAAATTAAATTTCACAATTCTAAATTCCATGTTCCATGGCTGATGCGCCTTTAATACTAACCGAGTTATCACCGTTCCACAAAACATACTTCTAACCAAATGATTTGAAGAGCCGAGGTCTTTACAGCGGCATCCGATCTTTGATACTAAAATCTCATACAGTGTTCAACAAAATTCCCCACGCAATAAATAAAAAAATCATCAATGAAAACAAACAGCCGCACTTCCACTTCCGGTTATAACTCGAATTTCAATGCAAAAAGAAATACAGAGGAAATAATCCACGCATACAACAGTTTTGTGATTCTTCTAATCTGGAAATCGCACCCACGCTTTACCAGGGTAATTAACACATGGTTATATATATATATTAAATATCAGTTATGCCATTATAAATTACCTCCACAGCTTCCTTTAATTAATCTCACCATGATTCTTGGCACCGCTCCTCTCTGAAGGGGTAATAGAATGAATAACACCGTAAATTAGTTTAACACAGTTTTTCTCTAACTGTAACAAAATGAATTTACAGTGGCGGTAATTATGTGTTTTAACCATAAAAGAAACGGACCAAACTTTACAGTACGCAGTAAAACATCAAGTGTATTAACTCAATACATAAGACAACCAGTTATTGAATACATCTATCCATATAACAGAAAGCGTTAAGTTTTTTTTGAACGCCGAGAGGGAATTTCAAAGGTAATTCTTCTGGCACTGCGCCCTCCCTCTTTGCTGAGAGCTTTAGTTGCCTCATTCTTTTATAATGATAATAGATATGCTTTACATAATGATGGAAACATAAAAACTTCTACATGCAATGCATTCACCTAAAAAACATCTGGAGGCTTTATTCCGTCTTTTTTTTCCTGTTCTAAAAACAAGAAAAGCCTCCTTATCCCTTAATGACCCACATTCACTGCTTTTATGCCTAAAAGCACTCCTTATTTCCTATTTTATTTATTTATTTTCTTTGGAAACATCACACTGACTTGTAACTAAGGAAATAATTCTAGAATCCTTGACCCCCTATGACTATTATTTACAATAATTACTCTTGGGCTGAATGCTCCCGCATCAGAGTGGTCAAGCATTCTAGAATTATTTTCTTAAGTTACAAGTCAGTGTGATGTTTCCAAAGTAAATAAATGAAAAAAATAGGAAATAAGGAGTGCTTTTAGGCATAAAAGCAGTGAATGTGGGTCATTAAGGGATAAGGAGGCTTTTCTTGTTTTTAGAACAGGGAAAAAAGACGGAATAAAGCCTCAACATGTTTTTTAGGTGAATGCATTGCATGTAGACTCTTAGAGCTTTTAGTTGAGTGATTTTAGGATTTTTAATCATGCTAAGTTTTATAAATAATGTATCCTCAAAGACATTGAGAATAGAGTGTGAGAGAAAGTGTGAGATTGAGAGTAGGAAACAGAGGTTTTTACTTGGAAGCCTTCGGGTAGGTTGTATAAGGGCCCAATGATTGGAAAATCAGACCAAGGAGGAAGAATATCGTTGTAAGTATTGTGTATTAATGAGAATTTAATTTTCTGGAGTTTGAGCTATTATTTGAATTGAATTGGCCATTGGGGTTATTTAACTGAGATGTATTTTGCAAGTGAAGAGATCTTGGGTATTGCAGGCTTGACTTGCATCAGGTGATAGGTATTGTAAGCCAGCCTGGCATGCCACTCAGACAGGAAAAAAGCTGATGCGGGAGCATTCAGCCCAAGAGAAATTATTGTAAATAATAGCCATAGGTGGTCAAGCATTCTAGAATTATTTTCTTAAGTTACAAGTCAGTGTGATGTTTCCAAAGTAAATAAATGAAAAAAATAGGAAATAAGGAGTGCTTTTAGGCATAAAAGCAGTGAATGTGGGTCATTAAGGGATAAGGAGGCTTTTCTTGTTTTTAGAACAGGGAAAAAAGACGGAATAAAGACTCAACATGTTTTTTAGGTGAATGCATTGCATGTAGACTCTTAGAGCTTTTAGTTGAGTGATTTTAGGATTTTTAATCATGCTAAGTTTTATAAATAATGTATCCTCAAAGACATTGAGAATAGAGTGTGAGAGAAAGTGTGAGATTGAGAGTAGGGAACAGGGGTTTTTACTTGGAAGCCTTCTGGTAGGTTGTATAAGGGCCCAATGATTGGAAAATCAGGCCAAGGAGGAAGCCGCATCACAAACACATGGAAAAACTAAGAGTTATAGGTCATAAATGCAAATTTGATCATAAAGGTATGATATTCATCTGAGAATCACCAAGAAGGCCCTATGCCCTCCCCACATAGCTACAAAAACACATATTATTCCATAC
>APFE031198771.1:0-11056 GCA_000404065.3 Pinus taeda
CACAGAATTATAGCAAAACTTCTCTTTATTGATTCTCTAATGGTTACAGACTCGATCCACCCTGCGCACTCAGCTGCAGGGGTCCGCGCACTCAGCTGTGGACTACTAGGCCTCTGCACACTCATCTGCAGAGCCTTATCCTACTCTACGACCCACAAACACCCTTTCCACTTTGACTCAATCACTTAGACTTCTCATGCTTATATTCATTGTTGCTTTTCATTCATTTCTACACTTAGAGCCTCGCTTTATTTATACAATCCCATGGTCCGCGGACCATGGGTAGGTCTATCCAGCCGACACTACATTACAAAACTAGGGCGGACAACCCTGTGACTCTATCATACTTTCGCGCCCCCCGCCCGCAATTCGCGGAGCTTTTACAACAAGATTTGGTCAAAGCTTGGGTTTTAAGCCCTAAAACATGCCTTGGGGTGGATTCCATGCCCAACACAAGCAACTACATCTCACACATATAGTAGCATATGCAATGTCTCCAAGACATTTAGAGACATATGCAACATCTAGAGAAGCACTCCAACCACTTGCAACAATAGCATCTCTAAGCTACAACACAACATCAACACCCATAGCAACAATCCAATCCTCCTGCAATAACAACATCTCCAACCAACTCAACATGTATAGAATCCATCTCCTCAACAACGATAATGTCATCTCCACTAGGTCTAGTCATAGGTATGTTGACATCAATGCCAACTAACAAGGCCATCGCCAAAACATCCAACACCAAGCACTCAACACACATGCATATGACCAGTAGCACCAAGAGCTTGTTGACATCAATGCCAACATGGAAACCCTCAAGGGGAAGAAAACCACCCTGTTGTTGTTACACTACTTCTCTTACTTTTATTATCAATTAATTTCTTTTATAAATGCTAACCCCAACTAGCTAGGAGCCACTACTCCTCTGCAATAGTTTGTTGGCCACCACCATCTAGGAAGCCCCAACCCACTGTCAACTATTTGTTGGCCACTACCAGCATGGAGTCACTACTCCTATCTTGGCAAGCCACCACTTGTCGGAGGTCCCAACCTCCTCAAATTATCAAGGCCATGATTTCATTCATTTTCATACTAGACCCCAAAGCAAACAAACAAACTTTGCAACACATAAATAAACCAACTCACTCTACAACATATAAATAAACCAACTCTCTTTGCAACACAATCTCAACCTCTCTAACTAATGCTCATTGTTACATATATTCAAACTTCATTATGCATTGTAGCTCAACTAAACTCCAACACTAACATATCATATTTATGCTAATTTCTCCTCTAAATCAAATATCTAATTACACACCATTTCCCTTGATGACCACATTAAATAAACTCTCACACCAAATGCCATGGGAAAAACCTTTAGTAATTGCCTCACAACAATCTGCACTTAGATTTATACATATCCTCAATACAACATCATCACACTAGAATACATAATTCTATCCATTTCTAACAATAGCAACACATCTAAAAGTTGACATCAATACTAACCAAACAACACTATTGTCAACAAAAATTATAATAACATCACTTTATTTATTTATTAAATATTTTAATTATTTTTAAATGAATAAATAGAAATATTTTAGTATTAGAAAAATAATTTAAAAACCATATAAAAAAAAATATAAATTATAAAAGTTTATCAACATATCTCATGCTTTTCACTTAATTTTTTTCAAAACTAGTAAAATTATTTATACAAATAATACACTTACATTCCAACTTTGTTGGTTGCAATTAAAATATCTCCGTCCTCTATGATATTTCATATGTTCTATAAATCATAACTCTTTCATAGATTATATAAGCCATAACTCAGAGAAATATATAAAATGAATGTATTGCAATTAAAATATCCCCTTCTTGTGTGATCTTTCATACGTTATATAAAACATAACTCTGGCAAATATATAAAATGAATGAGAAATTTTGTTAAACAAATATAAGTATCAACTTTATATGTTTTATGTTGTGTGGAGTAACTTGGTTAAACTGCTTACGTATTGTGTTCATTGATAATAGTTATTATTAATTTTATTTAAATGAAAGGTTTAATATTATAATGAATATATAATATATATGAAAAGAAGTATTTAATAATTTTGAAATAGAATCGATTTATGGTAATTTTTAATTATCAAGTTTTATATATATAGTAAATATGAATATATTATTTTATATCAATAAATGATATATATTGATAAAAATAGTAATGAGTTGTGAATATATTTATCATTGCAAATTAATTTTCTAATTTATATTAATCTATATAGTGTAATATTTATGGATTTTTAAGCTTCCTAGATATATTTATATTATTGTAAGATTTCATATTCTAGTAGTGGAAAGAAAGTTTACCATTTTTATCAATAACTTGGAATGTTCAAAAAACTAGTTTTTGCATATGGCATACTAAAACACTGTGAAAAGGATATAAGCACAAAAAAGCTAGGTCTACCTGTTTTTAAAATGAGATGTGAAGAACCATGAGAGAATGTAATATTTATGTTATTTGATTGGAAATTAATTGAACACTATAAAAAATGATTAAGAGTTATAAAAAAAAATGAGATTAATACGGAAATGCAATAGGACATTGATCACACTAAAAATTCTATATGTGATAAGATAATATACCAAAAATATCATTGGGAGATTACATGACAATTTAATTCACCACATACTAGAGCCAACATCCATTACTTGGTTCCTTATGTAGGGAATCGATACATTCCATAGAAGAGATGTGGCTTGTTAGGTGGTAGACCCAACACCCAGTGTCTAGCTCTGTTGCAAAAGATAAATACACCAACTAATCCCCAAATTCCAATCCCAAAACCGATCCCCAATGCCATTAATGACATCTTTTCATCTAGATGCTCAAGCCATCCCATTTTCATATGGGCACTGCTACTATTATTGTCACCTTCTCCCACTGGGTTTTCCTTTTCATTGCATGAATCTAAAGGACACCCATATAAGCACTTATTCCTTTGAAATGATGTTGCACTAAATGTGGAAAATTGTGTTCCTCCGGGATTGGCCCACAAAGGCTATTAGATGAAACATCCAAAACAGCCAAATTGTATAGTTTAGAGAGCTCTTCAGGAATTTGTCCACTCAAATTATTCTTGCTCAAGTCTTACTACTCCAAAGTAGATATGTTACTAAGAGATGCAGGCATCAGCCCTTCCAATAGGTTGCCAGATAAATTTAGCAATCAAATGTCTCTCAAAGTTCCTATGGTTGCAGGTATTTGTCTTACAAGATTATTGTGGGACAAATCAAGTATTGTGTTTGTAGATGAGAGGTATGGCAGAGTATACTCACATCCTTTCATGTGAACTGTGATTTCTTCTTCAAGGGGAAGATAGTTTGAAGAATTTACAAATCCTTGAAGTCTTTTAAAATGTAATGGCATTCTTACACTAAATTTATTATTGTATAAATCCAATACATACAAATAGGTGAAATTTGTTACCCATTCAGGGATGTCACCATGAAAATTATTATAGCCAAAGTTTAAAATTGACAACAATGAAAAAGATTTCAAATAGTGAGGAAGTTGCCCTGTCAGATTGTTTTTCCTTAAATCTAAATACTCAATTCTAGTACAATTAGTCAAAAACATTGGCAAAGTCCCACAAATTTTATTAGTGTGAGTAGAAAAAAAAGTTAAAGAGATACAACTGCCATTATGTTCAGGTATTGATCCTTCTAAATTGTTCTCCCACTCAAAGCATTACCGGAAAGATCTAAATGCCACAAAAGAGAGAGGTTCCTAAGATTCGTGTTTGCTGTGCACGAAATTCCATTCCACAGGCATACATATTACATCGGTTTGAAGATTTACATGAAAGTTTGGACTAAAGTGGCGTGCAATCTGCACAGACCTGCTTAGAGGGATTACCATTAACCAAAAACAAAAAAATTTTACAATTTCTTTTTGAAATTTTAAAATCAAATTTATAGATTTTTTTGGATTTTTAATTTAATTTATAAAATTTTAACTTAAATTTCATAATTCACATAATATTTTAGAGCACAACATAAATTTTATAGTTTTCATAATATAATATAACATAGCTCATTTATAATCTAATACAACATAGCTTATTTATAATCTGAATAATTCAATTTCAAAAAAATTTACCTTTATAATAAATAACATTAAATAATTTTAAAAATCAATCATTATATTATCTTTATATCCATTACGGATTTTGTATATCTATTATTATTATTAAGAAAATTAAATTCACTTAGCGTAAGAGTATTGAATTTACTACATACTCATTGAATGTCCAAATTTGTAATGGACGTAAACTGAGCAAAGTGTAATGAACATATATACGGAGGGATTTTTTAACAAAGATATATGTTAAATTCCCATGAACGTTAAATTAATTCACTTTTTAATCGAACTTGTTTCATGGGTATAAAAATTGAATAGTGAACATTTTTTAATAAAGATGATAAAGGATGAATTGTAATTTAATTAAAGATTTTGAAAATATTTTAGAATTTGATATGATAAAATTGATAGGTTAAAAAGTTGGACTTTTTCAATTTGCGTGAAAAATACTTAGAAAAAGGCCATTTTTCTCAATTTGTGTGCGAAATACTTGAGCAAAGGCCATGTTAATCGGCCATGCTAAGCTTCTCTCTATCCTTCCAATTTTACATAATGTCTCCAAAAAGACATAATAAAAATGATGATAAAGATGTTTTTCATAAAGATATGTTTTAGGAATATAAAACTCAAAGATTACCATTCTTGAATATACTGGCCATAAAGAAATTCTCACTTATTGAAATAGAATATTTTAAATTTTCTTAAATCAAATTTAAAGGTTTAATAAACAAATCACTAAAAGTTTTTGTTAAAATTCTATGTGACAAAAATAAATAATTAAATAAATCGAACGTGTTTAAACTATTGCCTTTATATGTTTTCAACGAAACTTTAATAATAAAAATGAAAATGCAATCCCATCATTAAAATGATTAATTTGAATAAAGATGGGACCTCGGCAATTAAATGATGAATTTGAACAGAGGTACATCCCCACACATGTGATGATAGCAAAATAGAAATGTTAACCAATTAATAAATCAATCACACACGCAGCGATTACTCTATGATCTGTACAACACTTAGCTTCTCTTTAATCGGTTTTGTAAATATAATCAGTCTTTATAATGGAGTTGATGAATTTATTTATATTCTTGCGACAGACGTCGGGGATGAAGATATTAAATGAGTATATCATAGGATATCTCTTTGCAAACGTAATATTCAAGACATATGGTTACATAACCATGGTCAAGCAATCACATTCCTTTCCGATTTCAAACTGGGTCATTACAATGAAGATTCCACCACGTTTAAGCTTCTTAGATATATTAGATATATTTATATTATTGCAAGATTTCATATACTAGAAGTGGGAAGAAAGTTTACCATTTTTATCAATAAGTTGGAACGTTCAAAAAACTAGTTTTTGCATATGGCATACTAAAACATTCTGAAAAGGATATAAGTATAAAAAAGTTAGGTCTGGCCTGTTTGTAAAATGAGATGCGAAGAACCATGAGAGAATGTAATATTTATGTTATTTGATTGGAAATTAACCAAATGCCATAAAAAATGATTAAGAGTTATAAATAACATTGAGATTAATATGGAAATGCAATAAGACATTGATCACACTAAAAATTATATATGTGATAAGATAGTATACCAAAAATATCATTGGTAGATTACATGACAATTTAATTCACCACATACTAAAGCCAACATCCATTACTTGGTTCTTTATGTAGGGAATCGATACATTCCATAGAAGAGTTGTGGTTTGTTAGGTGGTAGACCCAACACCCAGTGTCTGGCTCTGTTGCAAAAGATAAATACACCAACTACTCCTCAAATTCCAGTCCCAAAACCGATCCCCAATGCCATTAATGACATCTTTTCATCTAGATGCTCAAGCCATCCCATTTTCATATGGGCACTGCTACTATTATTGTCACCTTCTCCCACTGGGTTTTCCTTTTCACTGCATGAATCTAAAGGACACCCATATAAGCACTTATTCATTTGAAATGATGTTGCACTGAATGTGGAAAATTGTGTTCCTCCGGGGATTGACCCACAAAGGCTATTAGATGAAACATCCATAACAGCCAGATTATATAGTTTAGAGAGCTCTTCAGGAATCGATCCATTCAAATTATTCTTGCTCAAGTCTAACTGCTCCAAAGTAGATATGTTACCAAGAGATGCAGGGATTGGCCCTTCCAACTGGTTGCCAGATAAATTTAGCAATCGCATGCCTCTCAAAATTCCTATGCTTGCAGGTATTTGTCCTACAAGATTATTGTTGGACAAATCAAGTATTGTGTTTGTAGGTGAGAGGTATGGCAAGGTATACTCACATCCTTTCATGTGCACTGTGATTTCTTCTTTAAAGGAAAAAGAGTTTGAAGAATTTACAAATCCTTGAAGTCTTTCAAAATGTAATGGCATTCTTCCACTAAATTTATTATTGGATAAATCCAATACATACAAATAGGTGAAATTTGTTACCCATTCAGGGATGCCACCATGAAAATTATTATAGCCAAAGTTTAAAATTTTCAATAATGAAAAATATTCCAAAAAATGAGGAAGTTGCCCTGTTAAATTGTTTTTCCTTAAATCTAAATACTCAATTTGAGTGCAGTTAGCCAAAAACATTGGCAAAGTCCCAGAAATTTTATTAGTGTGAATAGAGAAAATTTTTAAAAAGCAGTAACTACCAATAAGTTTAGGTATTGATCCTTCTAAATTGTTATTTGATAAATCTAAAATTTGAATGTCGCTGAAACTAATATTATTGAGTATAGTGCCAGAAATATTATTATTATATAGATATAGAGCTTGTAAATCCAGGTGACTTATACTAAGCGGGAGAGATCCAGTGAATTTGTTGCTTGATAGATCAAGCAAGTAAAGATTGCTTAATTGACCTATGTTACGTGGGAGAGATCCAATGAAATTGTTATTTGATAAATCAAGAGATTGAAGATTGCTTAATTGACCTATGTTACGCGGGAGAGATCCAATTAACTGGTTGTTTGATAAGTCGAGATCCATCAATTCCGTATTGGTAATAATAATGGGGGAATGCTACCTCTAAGGTTGTTAGTCGCTAGGCTCAAAGAAGATAGGTGAGTACAATTGAATAGGGTGGGAGGGATATGGCCAGTGAGAGAGTTGTTGGATAAATCAATAAATGATATGTTTTTCATCAAACCCATAACTGAAGGGATTGAACCACTCAATTTGTTTCCGCTAACCCCCAAGGCAGAGAGCGAAGTGAAGTTGACCAGAAAAGTTGGGATGCTTCCACTTATACTATTGTCGTCGAAGTAGAGTGATTCCAAACTGACCAGGCGACTGAATTCTGATGGTATTGGACCAGTCAAACTGTTGTCGCTGATATCCAAATATTGAAGTGAAGTGCAGTTGCTAATCGAAGCTGGAATGCTTCCACTTATACTATTGTCATCGAACAAGAGTGTTTCCAACCTGACCAAGCCACTGAATTCTAATGGTATTTGGACCACTCAAATTGTTGTCGCTAATCTCCAATTTTATAAGTGAAGTGCAGTTGGCGAGAGAAGTTGGGATGCTTCCACTCAGAGCATTGCTGTACAATTGGAGAGATTCCAAGTGGACCAGACGGCCGAATTCTGCTGGGATAGAACCCCTCAACTGGTTCTCTGCAAGATTCAACGTTTGCAGCAAAGCGCAGTTGCCGATAGAAGTTGGTATGCTCCCTGTAAAACTATTATGGGAAAGGTCGATCCGTTGAAGACTTGTACAATTAAACAATTCCTTTGGAATATAGCCGTGGAGGAGCCCATGACTAGAAGAGAGGTCAAGTATTCGTAGCGCTTTTAGCTGCCCAAACTCTGCTGGAATTCTCCCACTCAAAGCATTCCAAGAAAGATCTAAATGCCGCAAAAGAGAGAGGCTCCCAAACTCTGCTGGAATTCTCCCACTCAAAGCATTAAGGGAAAGATCTAAATGCCGCAAAAGAGAGAGGTTCCCAATATACGGGGAGAGCGTACCATTCAACCCGCAGTCAGGGAGAGAAATTTCAACCACTCGATTCGTGTTTGGGCTGCACGAAATTCCGTTCCACAGGCAGACGTTATGTGAGTTATTGGCCGTCCAGTTGGAGAGCGATCCAAGTGGATCGGATATAATACCCTCTTTGAAGCTCAGAAGCGCCTCCACATCCCTTTTATGGCGATTCCGTCCATTAAAAGGAACGCTTTCAACAGAAGTGAATCCATCCGTAGGCATTGCTACACCCATCATCACAGAGCACACAAACATCATGACGACTAGGAGCAGAAGAAGATCCATTTCTGACTCTACCACTCCAACTTCCTTCAAATGATTTCTCACTCTACCACTCCAACTTCCTTCAGATTTGTTGTGTATTTATAATGACAGGAGCAGTCGTCATATAAAGATCCGTGTGTGTGAACAACAAGGAAGTGATTTGAGTTGGAAAAGTGTAATGCAATGAGAAAATTCAGAGAAGAGACAAACTTTTTGACTTGACGCTTGACGTGGGAAAAGAGAGAGAGAAATGGGCCCTGCGAAACAAAAGATAGTGCCACTATGAACAACAATGAAGAAAATAAAATAGAGAGTAGGGAAAATGGGCCGTGGGAAACCAAAGATAGTGGATAGAGCAGCACTTGTCATATAGATTTCCGCGTATGAAGAACAATGAAGAAAATAAAATCATTTAAATTGGAACAGGGAAAGGGACGTGTTGATTCAGTGTGGGCCAGCAACATCGCCGAAAATCTTTCCAAAAATTAAGTGGAATTTTGTGCCATTCATGAAAGACGAGGATATAAAGTTCGGAGTATGAATAAAAATGAAGGATATAAAAATCATTTAAATTGGAAAATGAAAATTGTAATGGAATCAGAAATTTAGGGAAAATTGTAATTGTAATGGAATCAGAAATTTAGGAAAAGTGAGAACCGCGGTGTCCTGGGAGCAACCGCGTAAAGAAAGTGGCCGTAAATTTTTCCAAAAAGTTAATTAGAATTTTCTGACATTCATACATTAAAAAAACCCTAAATTTTAGGGATTTGGAAAAAAGGAAGGAGGAGGGACCTCACTACTTGACCCGAAAAAAGAGGAAATGTTGAACAAGAAAATCTTTAGGAACGAAATCTTTGGGGACCTCACGGCTTGACTCGAGACAATCTTTGGGAACTTCACCGAAATTTGGTTCCATTTAAAAACAAAAAAATGAACCGAGTAGAAATTCGATCCCCACACTTACGGAAAAAACAGTGACTGACATTCGATTTCGATTGCACTATTTTCTTTGTTTTCAATCTCCATTCTTACGGCAACGGCAAAAACAGCGAAGGCAGTAAAATCAGGAGATACTTTTAATAAATCTGCCATTCGATTTCGATTTGTACTATTTCCTTTGTTACTAGATCAAATGTTCTCAAATTTTGGGGTTTGATATTTTTCAAATGTTTTCCAATTTTGGGGTTTGATATTTTTCAAAGTTTTGGTATGTATTTTTGTTTTTAATAAATAAAGGTTATTTGTATGATATATTGTTTATAATAAATATATTTTGCATTATATAGTTAATTTATTAAAAAAAAATTAAGTGTTTTTCTTTTTCTAATAAAAATATATGAATTTTTGGGAAAGATATAATTAAGCAATAAAAAAAAAGTTTGTTTTGTATGTGAATACCTCATAAAAATTGCTTCACCAAAATACAATTTTTACAACACTTTACCTTATTAATTGATTATGAAAGCTTTCCTGAGGTTTTGATTGCATGCAACACTGTAATTGTATAGGGAAGGGAGCATAACAAAAAAACAAAATAGAGAAAGACAAATGGGCCCTCGGAAACAAAAATTAAGAATATAAAAATCATTTAAATTTGAAAATTGTAATGGAATGAGAAAATTTAGGGAATGCGGGTGTATTGACTTGATTCAGTGGGGGTCACTGGGTGAGGACATCCAGGAATTTTTTTTCCAAAAGTTAATTGAAATTTTGTACCATTCATGTATTAAAAAAGAAGAATATAAATAAAAATGTGACGGAATGAACAAATTTAGGAAAAGTGAGAATGATAGTGTATTGTCTTGGGTCAGTGGGGGCAACCACGTAAAGAAAGTGGCCGAAAATTTGGTAAAAAGAAGATGAAACAACAACCTCTAGACTGGATTTGACCCGAGAAAAGATGCAACGTTGAACTGGGTAGAGACCGAAAAATCTGGATATTATTGAATTTGTTCAATAGTCTTATTCCTCGATAGAATTCAAAAGATGAACCTAGTGGAGACCAGAAAATCCAGAGATTATTGAAATTTTGTTCAGTAGTCTTATTCCTCGATAGAAATTCAATCCCTAATTATGGGAAAAAAATAGTGAAGAAAGTAAATTTCGAGATATTTTTAAGTTAACAAATTATTATTATTATTATTATTATTATTTAACTCATGGTAAATTAGTAATTTATTATATTAATTTGGTGAATTTTGTGGTTGTCAATATAAAACCAAGAGTATATCTAACAACGCACAAGCTAGATATACCAGAAACTTACGAATTTAGACAGAGCATAGACTCACTAAATAAAGTGTTCTCGAATTTTAGGGTTTTATTTTGTCAAAGTTTTAGTATATAATTTTTAAAGAATAAAATAAAAAGAATATTTATATTGTATATGGTTTGCAACAAATACATCAAGCATTAGAAAGTTAATTCATCAAAATTTAGCAAATTGTTTTTTCTTTTCCAATAAAAATTCATGATTTTCTTGAGGAGAGCAACAAATAGAAGGGTTTTGTAGGTGACTACCTTATAGAACTACTCCACCAAAATACAAATCTTACAACACTTTACCCTACTAATTGATTATAAAATCTTTCATGATGCCTTGTTTGCATGAATGTGTTTCATGGG
>APFE031198810.1:0-19216 GCA_000404065.3 Pinus taeda
CTGGGTCTGCTTGTAGTTCAGCATCTAGTTGATAGAATCTGGAGTTATATAGAAGAGGATGCTCCCAGATGGAGACTTCACAGCCCTGAGTTTCTGGTCATAGTTCTCTGCACATAGGTGGATGATTTCAGGGAAAATGTTCACAGAAGGCAGGAAGTAGGTGGGTAGATTGGATTGCCAGATGCCATACAGGTCACTGTTGTCCAAGTGACTGTTTCTTAATTGGCAATATGTTTGCAAGTGGTTTCTCTCTGCCACAAAGTCTATGATGAGGGCATCACTGTCCACCAGTGGTATAGCTTCTAGCTCTCTGTTAGGTGGATTTATAGGCAATACATCCAGAGCAGCTGGAGTGGCCATTGTCTTGATTTTGCTGGTGGTTTACTGTGTTTCAAGCTTGATGTGAATGTTGAGGAATGGCTTATTACTCTCTGTTTGCAGTGAGCAGTTTGGCAGTGCAAGGAGGCTGTCACAGGCTTAATCAATCTGTGGGGCACTCTGTTTTGGAGAACCAGAGTGTTTTTGAGCTGGTTAGATGGTTATTTGCAGAGAATTCCTTTAGCAGGGGTGAGGGAAATGTTAATTCAGTCTTCTAGCTGGTAGCTCAGCTTCTTTAGTTGCTCTCCACAAAAAAATTGGTGAATTTCACAGAGGGTCGTGGGTTTCTACGAGACTTTCGTCGCACAGGGGTTTCAATGGTTTTTTAAGTAAATTCCAGTGGTGAATTTGACAATGTGGGTCCTTTAGCAGAGTTCTTTAAGCAGGAAAATAGGATTGCAAGGAGAACAATGGACAAGAGAGGATGCCTGCGGAAAATACCTGGTTTTAATGGCGTATGAGGCGTTTGCACCGTTCGAATTTGCTGGTTTGCAGGTAGTTGGGTTGATAATGAAGGCGACAGCAACTTTGGCAAATAGATTTTGCTTTTCGACCGTTGTAGGTTGAATTTCGCTTTTAGAGGAGCTCCAGGCGTCGTAAAAAACAATGCGAAATAATGGTTATTTGACGCCTTTTTATGCATTTTTGGCATATTGGCGCCTTTTTGTGATGATGTCATGCTGACGTCATCATGGGCCCGGGTACGGATAGGTGACGTGGCAGGTGACGTGGGTGCCCAGGTGGCACTAACACGGTGGCAGGGTGGACGGGGCGACGTGGTGGCCAGGGGTGACGTGGAGGCCTGGTGGCGGCAAAGCGGGGTGACATCACGCTGACGGGGGCGTGACGTCAGCGCGGAGGGTAGGGCGATAAGCGGTCTCCCCGGCGGGGTCTTGGGCGGTAAGCGGTTTGGAGAGAGGGGGGGGGCAGCGAACAGCCCGAGCGCCTGACGCGTGGCAGGCGTACGGCGGCAATACCGCCCATCCCCTGGACGCAAAAGGTCAGGAAGTTATGTTGGGAGATCGACCGCCCACCGTAGGATGGGCGGGGCTGAAGATCTAACGGTGGGCGGCAATCTTAATGCGACAATGCTTTAATAGCTACGGACCCGCCCAATTATATAATTAGTGTTTAAAAAATCGGGCGCAGGGTGGGTTTAGAACATTAGGTTATGGGTTTTCAGGTTTAAAACACACATTTTATTAAATGTTTCTCACATAAAACCTTATAATAAAAGGGTTTAGGGCGGAGGAAAGGGGGACAAGGGAAAATGAGGGCGGGGAAATTGATTTTTTGCCTTTTAACCATAGTTTGCCAAACCCATAGTTTTTTGGATGATTTGAGGGCTAATACTAGCCCTTGAGGGGTTAATATTTCCCAAGGAAGGGATATTTAGCTATAGTGCTAAGGGGAGGGTATTTATAGATGTTTTTGGGAGATTTTCATTGGATTGTAATAGACTTAGGGGAAGGGGGGAGTTAGGGAGCTAGATAATATGTTAGTGATTAATACGGTTTGTGAGGTGAATGAAGGGGTAAAGCCAAGTTTTAATAAGTGAAACTTAACTTAGGGTTTTGAGGATAAATGAAAATGATGAAAAAAGGATGTTTTTACACAAGAAATGTGGCTTCTTTTCATGCTTGAACTGCATGGTTTGACCAAGTAGTTTGTGATGCAATGAAGTGGAACTGGACACCTGAGGAGACCTCAAGGCCCTTGGGAGTGTTAGAAAAAATGAAGTTTGGGGGAAACTGGGGAAGTTAGACATGCTTCCAATGCTTTTCCTCCACTCTTTGTTTTTGATATCCACACCCTGAGTGGCATAAGTTTTTGCACTTAATAGGCCAATTGGTGATGGCTCTCCATTTCTGCAACCTTTCACTACTTACCCATCTAGTAATCCTAACATTTTTTCTTCCTTAAAGTGGGTGCACTTGAATTAGCAGACCCTCATCTTCCTCTTTTCTTTTGACTGCCCTCCTATCTAATATCTACCCTTATTTCTTCCAAGGCCCCAGATTAAGCTGTTGGGCACCTTTATTTCTCTACCTAGCTAGTCATCTGCCAAGATTGAGTTGTTTGGTCAGGGAACATTCTCTAATCCGCAGCAAGCAATTTAACCATGGCATGGTCCAGTTTAGATTGTTGGGCCATCCATCAAGTGTGATTAGCAGCAGTATTTGCATAACATGATACTTCCAAATAAGCTAGTAGTGGCATTTTGACTGGCCACTTTCCTGGTCTTTAGTCTGGGGTTCATTTTCACTTTTCTCTTGACCACTTGATTTTCTTGCCCTTTGATTTTTCTTTTAAGGCATACCCTCTTTTAATTTTTTAATTTTTTGTAGTATGTACACAAAATATGGAACCTTTGAAGCTTGCAATGATGAACATATTTAGCCCTTCCACTGTCAATCATGAAAGATGAAACCTATTGGTATAGGAACCTAATAGTGGCTCCACTTGGGGATGGCTTTTCCTGGTGGAAAGCCAAGAACAGTAGGTCAGATGGCGTTATTTTCTTGCTTTCACTGTGGTGAATTTGCTCTAGTATTTCCACCTTTGATCTGCAATTAGTGAGATGGTATGCAGTGCTTTATGACCTCTTTAGGACAACAATAAATATTTCATGACTTGCTAGCCTGTATCATTGCCTATTATTGGTTTTCTGTTTTGAAGACCTTGCTCACTTCTGTTCATCAGAGCTTTCTCCAGCATCTATGTCATCTTAATGTGGTTTTGCTGATCTTTCTTCAAAATATGTTGTAGTTGCTCTTCTATATATCTACTGTAAAAAGGAAAAAAGTACTTTAAAATATAGACATTTATGTACAATATGGGGCCATCCTATGCTAATGTATCATGGTAGTGCTTGAGCATTCTCCCATTCACTGGGCCTTAATCATTGTTTGACTCATCTAGACTCTTGAGAAAGAAGGTATTGTTACCTTGCACAGCTTGAATTGTGAATGGCCCTTTCCACAGAAAGTCAAACTTGCTATGCTTTCCTTTGTCTTCCCTCCTAGAGTCCCATTTCAGTACTTTGTTACCTATGAAAAAGTCCTCAGCCTTTGTTATTTTGTCAAACACCTTTTTGAGCTTCTCCTGTAGAACTTGGGTTCTATGATACACTTCTTCCCTTGTTTGTTGTAAGTGGATTATCTGATTGACCCTTCTCTGGATATCATTGGGTTCAGCCTGTATTTCTTGCAGCAATTTGATCACAGGGATCCCAAGGGAGGATGGGAACACAGCTTCCAGGCCATATACCAATTCATATGGGCTAGTACCAATAGATCTTTTTGTGGTCAATCTATCTGCCCATAGTGCATTTACCAACCTTTTATGCCAATTCTTTTTATTCTCCTCCAAGACCTTTTTAATGATGTTGATCAGGCTTTTATTGGAGGACTCAGCTAGGCCATTGCCTTGAAGGTAATAAGCTGTTGAGTGACCTAGGGTGATATGATATTTGTGACATAAGCTGATCATTTTCTTGGATTTAAAGGTACCTGCATTATCTGTTATGATTTTCTTTGGGCAGCCAATTCTGGACGGGATATTGGTTTCTAGGAATTGTATGATAATTGAATCATTTGCTTGTCTACAAGGTATAGCCTCTATCCACTTGGTGAAGTAATCAGTAGCTGTCAGGATCCATCTATGCTGGCCTGAGGATGAAGGGTGTATTTCTCCAATGAAATCTAAACCCCATTGTTGAAATGGTTTTTCAGTTGAAATGGGCCTAAGGGGTAAGGGAAGCAACTTCTTCTTCCCTTCAAAGATTTGACATTTATGACATGACAATACAAACTTTTTTGCATCAGTAAACAGGGAGGGCCAATAAAATCCAGCCCTTAGGATTTTTTCAGCTGTGGATTTCCAGTATAAGTGTCCTCCACAGTCTCCTGCATGAAATTCTTTGAGGACCTTATCAGCTTCATCTGAAGTCAGGCATTTGAGTAGGACACCTTCATGATTTTTCCAAAATAACACATTGTCTATGATACAAAATTTTGCAGCCTTCAGTTTTAGAAATCTGTTCTTGGTTCTGGATAACCCTGGAGGAGCTTGCAGGTTTAATAATACAAAACATATGTCAGCATACCAAGGTGATTCTAGAAAGGCTTTATTGATCTGTGGAGTCGCCATCTCCTGCTTGTTATCCAGTTCATTTATGTCAAGGGCTTCAAAGTTAGTCTCAGTCATTAGTTTAGCTAGCCCTTGTCCTTTTATAAGCTTTGTTGGTTTGATTTCTATATCATATTCCAGAATATTGGCAATCCATTTGCCCCTCTTGCCTTCCATTTCCTCTTGGGTTAAAATATCTTTGACTACTGCATTGGGTACATATGCAATTATGTGAGAGTATAGGATGTAAACTCTGAAATCCTTGATGGCTTTAACCAGGGCATATGCTTGTTTTTCCATGATTTTGTACTTGAGTGGGGCATCCCTAAGGGCTCTACTGAAAAAGGCAATAGGTTTTTCACATCCCAAGTCATCCTTTTGTAGTAGGACAGTAGAAATTGTGTTTTAAGAGGCAAATGAGAAGATTATAAAGTCTCTATCAAAACTAGGGCTTGTAAGCACAGGAGTTTTTGTCAGGGCTATCTTGATTTCTTCAAAGGATTGTTTAGCCTCAATTGTCCATTTGACCTTGGCATCTTTCTTGAGCATATTGTTCAACAATCTTATCAGCTCAGCCAAGTTGGAGATAAATCTTCTTAGGAAATTAATCTTCCCCAAAAAGGCTTGTAACTCCTTGATGTTTCTTGGATGGGGGACTTGCAGGATAGCCTGAATCCTATCAGGGTCAATTCTTATGCCATCTTTTGAAATTATGTGACCGTGGAGTTTGCCTTCTTCCAGGCCAAATAGTGATTTCTTTGGGTTTAAAGAAATGCCATACTTTCTACAAATTAAGAACACTTGTCTGAGGTGTTTTAAATGCTCCTGGTCTGATTTTGAGAAGGTTGTCAGATCAACAAGGTAGATGACTAAGAAATCATGGATTTCTTTGGCAAAGGCTATATCCATTGCCCTTTGAAATGTGGCTCCAGCATTCTTGAGTCCAAAAGGCATTTTGACATATTTGAAAGTTCCCCAAGGTGTGGTGAAGGTAGTTTTATCTTGGTCATCTGGGTGGACTAATATTTGATTGAATCCAGAGAAGCCATCCAGTAATGAAATCCTTGAGGCTCCCACTACCCTTTGTAAGATGTGATCCATTTTTGGCAAGGGGTAGTGGTCTTTGAGAGAGACTTTGTTTAAGTTTCTCAGATCCACACAAAGTCTTATCTCCCCTGTTTTCTTTCTTGTGGGTACAAGGTTGGAAATCCATTCAGAAAACCTTATGGGAGCAATTATCCCAGCTTCATACATTTGTTTTACTTCCTTCTCTATTAGGGGAAGAAGTACTGGATTGACTCTTCTTAGCTTCTGTTTAAAGAGTTTTTGGTTTTCTTTCAGGGGGATTGTGTGCTAGATCATTGTAGTATCATAGGACTTAAGGTCCTCATAGCTCCAGGCAAATACATCTTGAAATTCTTTGAACAACTTGATATATTCTGGCCTCTTATCAGGAGGTAGGGTTCTAGAGAGCTTGATCATTTTGGGATTTTCAATGGTCCCAATGTTACACTCCTCTATTTCTGCATTGATGGGTTGCATCTTTGGTTTTTTAGAGAGGTCATTTGAATCAAAGATGTCTTCTAAAGGAGCAAGACCTGTAGGCAAGAAATTGTCTTTTAACTGAATTACTTCTGTTTCTTCCTCATTAATTTCATCCAAATCTGCTATCTTTAGTTTCTGCAAATTGGCAGGGTCAAAGGTTGTAGGATGTAATATCCTATCTGCTGTTTCAGATGATATACTGGCGTTTAGTTCATCCTTTTGGTTTTGATCCTCCTTAATGCTTGTGTCAATGTTTAAGTTTGAGAATTCCTCCTTCATGGTTAAAAAATTATTTATCTGAGTATCATTCACAAATACTTGCCAATTATTTACATTGTCTGGAAGAGAGGGCCTATGTTTGATTTCAGCAGTGAATTTGGTGGTTAGGTCCAAAAGGAAGCTTACCGGTACTTGCAAAGGTTGCCAGACTGTGAGCATGCAAGTTGTGGTTCCTAGGTATTTTGGTGAGCTGATATTCTAGGCAGTTGTTGAGCAAGTCCGTTACAGCCAACCTATAAGACCTCAGCCTGGGATCATTTGTAACAAAGTTTCCCTTTATCTGTTGGATAATGAGGTCTGAATCCCCCAATATGGACTTTGGTCACTCCTAGATTCTTATCAGTTGAGACCGAGTAGGAGGGCTTCTTTTGCCATGTTATTTGTGATTGAGTTAGCCTATAGGCATGACCTAGAGCATGGTCATTTTGAGTGTTGTGTATCCATACCCCTGCTCCTGCTCCAAGCTTATTTACTGACCCATCAAATTCTAAATACCACCAGGTTTCTTGGTCAGTATTGTTCTGAATTGATTTACAGACCTGTTCAGTCTCAATTGGTTTGCAGATTTGTTCAGTGGGCCAGTCTAGTTTTGGTAATTTTTGTGACTTGTCTGCAGACTCTACTGCTTTAATGAGATCAGTGATCTGTTGTTCAGCAATAATGGATATTTCACTGACATGTCTGGTTTCCTTTGTCTCCAGGAGCTTGAGCTCAGCTTTGGGACATATATCAGCATTGTATAGTATGAAGGAGTCCATATCTGAATGGATGGAGTAGATTGGGAAATTTTGGGGTTTATCTTGGATGCTAACCACATATTTCATGAGTGTCTCTCAATACAGTCTCTTTGGCTGGCCAAAGACTGAAATTGTGGCATATGACATGTCTAGTTGCAAAGATCCTTGGAGTTTGGCACCCCAAGATCTTGATAGGAGCATACCATATTTAGGTGGAATGTCTACCACTACTACATCAATCAGAATGGTTTTTGTTGGATATTGGATTAGGGACACACAGAGGTCCTTGATTAGGCCTAAGCATCTAACCTGGCTGGAATCAAATGAAAATAAATCTTTATAGGGTCTGGTAATGTCTAGACCAATTTTCTCCATTACTGATTTAGGCATTAAGTTATGAGAGGCCCCTGAGTCAAACATGGCAATGTGTAATACTTTTTCATGAATGTTTAGGCTTACATAGAATGGAGGAGATCCTCCATCCCCTGATTTTCCATTGACTTCTGAGCCAAAAATCAGTTCTGGTCGGTCATCCAGAATGTTGACTCTGTCCCTATTTTCTGGTACTTGCAATGTTCTATTAATTTGTTGTCTGAAGACCTCATGCTTGGCTAGTTTAGAGAGAGGGATTGCAATTTTTAGTTTGCCAATTTCTATTTCAAGATTGAAGGGTTTTTCCATCTGAATTTTTATATTATGAGCAGCAAATTTTTCCTTTTCTGCTGAATTTTGGGTGAGCATGTCCTGCTCAGGCATATTGTTTTGGGATAAGTTTGGGTTGGCTGTGTTTTCTAAAGGTTTTCCCAAAATCTTTGTTGGAAGAAGTGGTTTGGATGTAGGTTTTACTGGAGGTTGTATTTCAGATACATCTTCCACTGTAACCTATTTTTGGGGTTTTTTATCTGAGGACTATGTTAAGACAGCTTTGTCATTGGATTTCTTGGGTTGTTTGTTGTTTGCTTGTTTGGTATTCTCAGGTACATCTATGGTTCTACTTCTTAGCTTGTACTGTTTGTGTACTTCATAGACTGCTGTGTCATACCCTTCTCTGAAATCAAATGACTCACCTGATTTTTCCTAGAATTGTTTGTAATCTTGGGCTTGTTGACAATCTTGGGTTTGTTGATCATCTTATGTCAAGAATACTTGTTCTTCACCATCCAAACCCATTAAGTTCATGTGGGGATCCTCTATTTGTTCACTAGTGGTTGAGGCCTCTGCATAATTTTCTTGAAATGGAGGTCTGATGTTCTGATCAGGACTAGTTCTCCCAGCATTTGGGTTTTGATTTTTCCTAAAATTTGGATTCCTAGTAGTATTGCTTGTTGGTCCTTCCCAAGAGGACTTCCTCTCCATGGTCTCAACTCTATCTCCCAACCTCTCCATACCCTTCATGATTGCATCTAGCTTTTGATCAAAGGTTGCGGGTTCTTCTTTGAAAGTTATTTTCCTCTCATTTTTTGCTCTGGTTCTCTTGGCAATCAGGTTTTCCTCTACACTTACAGCTATATTCTACATGTCTGCAAGACTTGGAGGTGCTCTTTCTCTTAATTGATATGCCATGTCTGGGTCAAATCCATCTGGGAATTTGATCAAGGCTAGATCAGGAGGAGGTCTCAAGTTTTGAGGGATAGCATTATATACATTGTTGAACCTAGCACAGTAGTCTTGAACTGTCTCTTGTGGGCCCCTCTTCAAATTATCATACTCTGTCAGTATGTGAATGGGATCTTTCTTCTTTTCCCACCTGTTTAAAAAACTTAGGTATAAGGCATCAAGATTGACTATAGAGTTTGCAGCCAGAGACCTGAACCAATTCCTTACATCCCCTGTCAAACTTTGCACAAAAATTTTCATTCTTACGTCTTCATCATCAATCTCATAGTTCTCAAAATAATCCTGCATCCTCTTAGTGTGTTGTTTGGCAGTATAAGTGCCAGTTCCATCAAAGTAAGTGATTTTTCCTTGATAGTCTTGGGGCATTGCCCCTGGGTTTGCAGGCAGGACTAAAGTAGCATATCTAGCCATATTGGCAGGGATAATAGGGGTACCAAGAAGGAGTGGGACAGCTAGGATAACAGGGATAATAGGAGTGAGATGTGCAGGGGATGGGGGAGTGGGGAAGCTACCTTGGGAGGTGGATGAAGAGCTAGGATATGCTGGGGTGGGGTGATGATGAATTGATGGTTTGACAGGAGTGGGGATATAGCTCTGCTGATTTGGCTCAGTATCTGAATCGGAGAGCTCTCTTAGCTGTTCTTGTTTCTTTAAGATTTTGGGGATTAAATTGGGGTTTTCAAATATAGTTGGGGGATTAGGGTCAGGGTTGGACCTAGTGAAACAAGATTTCTTCTTTGGAGCCAGCTTCTGATTTTTCTTTCCTTAACACCCTATGATAGGACTTTTAAATAGGAAGCTCATTTCTTTTTACTTGGTATTTGACATAAGTCCCCAGTGGAGTCGCCATTAATGTTATCACTCAGGTTGTTCCCTGCTTCCTAAAGGGAATACGGCCAAGGTAACCACTGCCCAATCTTGTAGTTACAAGTCCTAGCCTATCTGTAACCAGAGAGGGCTCTCTCTTTATAGTTTAGCTTTGTTTGATGAGTGTTTTAGGCTAGTTATGATGCACTGTTTGTTTGAATTTGGTGGGTTCATGAATTCATTTAGAATTGAGGTATAGATTTACAAGACAGTTTGTTCCATTGGGCAATGGAGTTGAGGTATTTGTGCTTTTAAAAGTGGATTTGTGAAGACAGAGTGTTGCTGCAAAGCAAGTTAGGCATGTGTGAAACAATTTATCAGATTTGTTGGTGAAATTGGGGATTTAGTGAGTGAAAGGTAGTTAAGGATCTTTCACTATGCTAATGAAGAAAACATTAAAGTATTGCTTAAGAACAGTTAAGAATTCTTAAACAGTATTCACCATGTTAGGATAAGTTTATACATGAGAAATTAAGAATTCATATCCATGGCTAATCCAACAGAAAACATATTTAGAAATAGAGATTGAGCATAGAGTGTTTGAAACAAATCCTAGGCTATTCTTTTTCTCTACTTACTAAGATTATGAAAACATAGGAGTTATGGAATAAACAGGAAACACATACACTGGTAAGAGAAACTTATTGATTCAGCAAATGACACAGGAATTCTGCAAGAAAACAGAGCTTTACATATCCATCTTCAGACAGCGTTGGAACCAGAAATATCCATCAACAAATTTTATTATCAAAAAGTCTTTAGTGTACAACAGATCTCTTCAGGAAGAATTGTATTACAACCGACCCTCAATGCGTTATCTGAGGGGATATATATACAAAAATAGGGTATAAAATATCTCAGTAGAAAGTTATGGTGCAATAAATTGCACCACCAACTCTCTTACAAAAAGTAAATGACAACATAAATATAGCTTTTAATGGTGAGGTAGCCGACATTCTTCTGTCAGACAAATTTGACTTTATGGCTCTGGAAAGTAGGCCGTAGCAGTGCTTTTAATCCTGCGTTAATTTTAGCCTGCTATTTGGGTGGATTGCTGAGTCATCTGTATACTGCTTGCTGTACCTATATGCTGATCTGCCTGCTGACCTGTCTGCTGACCTGTATGCTGATCATTCTCCAAAAAAGGCAAAAACAAAGTGGAATTATCTAGGAAAATTCTCCAACATTGCTTGCCACCAATAAGCTGGGGGTAGCTGACGTCTCCTCATTTTAACCGCTGTCTCATCTGCCTCTGTATGTCTATAAAATTTAGGAGGGATTTCGAACAGATGATTTATTTCATGTTCAATAAAGAACAGATTCTCCAGCTTGTCATAGAGGGATTGCCCAGAGGGAGGCCCTGCTTCTTTTGTGGAGCTGCTGGATGTTGTGATCTGGTTTTCAACATAATTGTTGATCCTTGTCATATACTGATTATATGACAGTAGCTGTCCTGTGCCAGTCACTAGGCTTGGCAGTCCTTTGTCCTGTAGAATAGCCATTTTAGCTCTAAATTCATCTATCTCAACCTTCATCTCCTGACATTTCCTCTCCAGTGTCTGAGTAAAATTCCTTAATGTCAGTACCTTCTTGGACGTGAGGATTGTATCTGTTCTGCTACTTATTTGTCGAGCAGCCAATTCTTCTCTAGTGCGGTTATTGAGAAAATGAATCATTTTGGTGGCCTGCTCAGGCATTATTCCCAGGGCTGTCCTGGCTCTCTGAATCTCTACATGAGCTATTTCTATTAGCTCCACTTGTTCAAAAATTGCTTGAATGGACCTCCATTGGTCCTGTATAGATTGACCAATTTTGGCCCAAATAATCTTCTTTATTTCTGCTAGGGTTTTACCTAGCATCAACTCTTTTTATAGAGTTTTCACTTTGGCCTCCAAGGCCTTTATTTCTCTTTACTTTTCTGCCACTGTCATCTTTGATTTGTCATAACTGGCCTCCAGCTTGGCGAGTTTCTCCTTGGCAATATTTATTTCCGTGACTTGATTTTCCCGCTCTTTAACAACCTTCATCAATTCCTCCATGCCCATGCTAGATTCTGCTGCTGTTGTTGCTTCTACTGTTGCTCCAGTTGCTGATGTAGATGTAGTAGGTGCTGGAGCAGTAGGAGGGGTTGCTGTTGCTTGTGTTGGAGGGGCAGGTTCAAGGTTTGTTGAAGTTTGAGGGGGCTGGGAGGCTGATTCCCCTTGTTTGTCCTGTATAGCTTTCTCTAACTCTACCTCCATTTGTAGTATGCTTTGGTTCATGACTAGGAGCAGCTCCATAGCATTATCCACCTATTTTTCTTGTGCAAGCTCTGTTGTGTCAGGATGGATGGTAGGAGGCAATTTTGCCTGTTTCCTCAATGCAACTATATCATCCTCTTTTTTCTTCATAAGGGCTCTAACACCCTTTGGGTCTTTTGGGTCATGTCCCAAATCAATAATTATGTCCTCCAAAGTCTTTATTCTGTTGTCTTTCGCGGAGGAGGATAACCTCTCCAAATCAAGCTGTCTGTTTGTGTGCTTTAGGGATTCTTTTAGCTGATGGGCCAGCATTGCCCTGTTAGCAAGTGTTGCATACACCATCTCCCCAGTTTGTTTGTGCAGCTCAATTTGATCCATGGGGTGTATGTCTTTAGCAAAGACCTCTAGATTTGTCATGTAGTAATCTGTTGTGGTCTTTGGATGTGGGACTTTGGGCTTCATATGAGTGAAGATCATATTTTCTTCCTTTAGATCAAAGGCAGCCATCAATCTTTGCTTTTTGGCTGGGGTTGTATTCAGGAATTGCTCATAGAGTTGCACCCTTAGCAACTCATTTTGTGCCTTGATCTCTTTGAAGCCTTCTTTAACTGTAGATGGCTTTTTGCCCTGTTGTCTGGAGGAGAACACCTCCATAGTATGTTGTTGAGCCTGTAGCTGAAATGAGCTAGTGGCAGTCTGTTGGCTCGTTTGTCTTTCTTTGCTTTGGCTTTCTGCCAGCTCTTCACTTATGTCTCCTTCTTCTGCTTCAGGGTCTACCCTCAGCCTCTTGGCCTCTGGTTGCTGTGATGACCCTGTTGGAGGTGTGATTTCTTCTCTGTCTGTATTTTTCCCTCTCTCATCATTGAGAGGAGTCTGCAACACTGGATTTTGAGTTTGTTCAGTTTGAAGGGGAGGGGCCTATCCTGATTGTTGGTCCTTTGAAGTACTAGGCTGCCCTGTTTCTACCTCTTGTTGTTCATCCATCTTCTCCTTTCCTTTTGTTGTGGTTGTTGTTGCTGGAGCCTGCTGGATGTCCTGTGTAGCTAGGGCAGTACAAGTGCCTTCTCCTGCCTAGACTAGTTGCTTGAACAAGACCTGTTGACAAGAGTCTAAGTCAAGAGTTTTTGCCAAGTCCTTTACATTCTCCTCCATTATTTCTTCCTGAGTCAATTCCTCTACTATTGATTTAGGCACCCATTCATATTGATTAGCAAAGTGTTGGACTTGAGGGAGTGGGAAATGCTTCTAGGCTAGCAGCCTATATTTAACCCTCCTGGCACTGATGACCTTCAGGGTCATAAGGGACCCACCAGAAGCTTCTCCTGAGTTTGAGCTGTTGTCCTAGTATTTGGTCAGCTTCTTGCCAACCATCTTTTTTGTTCATGGTAAATGGGCCTAGGTGGTCCCTGAACTTCAGGTTGGCTTTCTTCTTGGCACTGTGAAAGTGTGTTCGATCAAAGTTTATAAGCTGTCTATAGTACTCCAGGGAAAATAGCCTCATAGGGACATACTTTGGGAGCCTGTAGGGACAAAGCTCACAGCGATAAATTCTGATGACAGTGTGGTTTTGGTTTAAGTACCAATCACCAATTTTGTAGCTTCTGGATAGCTGCAAGATTTTCTACATATCCTTGGACAATCTGATAGGAGGAGTCCTCTTTAAAAGGCATGTGTCTGGGTACACAAACTGATCAATGAATTCACAGTATGAGTAAGGGGAATTTTGGACTTGGTGGAAGACTAAAGACCAGAAGATCACAGACCTTCTCTCACCCTGTGAGTCTAGCTTCTTGATTGAGCACTGGAAGCAATCTGTCTGGTAGTACAAGAATAAGTGATAGATGTATGAGGAATATCTGAATATTGCCTCCCTATCCAGCCTTGTCAATTGATCATGTATCTTATTGGCAATGTACTTGGCATAATTGTATTTCATAGCAGGGGTCTTCACAAGGCTGTATGCAGAGAGCATAACCAGCACAGTTAGATCAACATGCTTGTTTGTGGTGAACCCCAACACAGAGGTTAGCATATCTACCAGTAGCTTTCCAACCTCATTGAAATCTGCATAGGAGAAAGGAGGTGGCCCAGAAGGTTGGCAGTCTTCCTTCATGAATTTCCTTGCTATGGCAGCAATGTCTGTGCTAGAGAGTTTGGAGCCCTCATCTAGCAAATAGTTCATGGAGAAGGGGTATAGCAACTGGGTCTGCTTGTAGTTGAGCATCTAGTTGATGGAATCTGGAGTTATATAAAAGAGGATGCTCCCAGATGGATACTTCACAGCCCTTAGTTTCTGGTCATAGTTCTCTGCACATAGGTGGATGATTTCAGGGAAAATGTTCACAGGAGGCAGGAAGTAGGTGGGTAGATTAGACTGCCAGACCCCATACAGGTCACTGTTGTCCAAGTGACTGTTTCTTAACTAACAATATGTTTGCAGGTGGCTTCTCTCTGCCACAAAGTCTGTGATGAGGGCATCACTGTCCACCAGTGGCATAGCTTCTAGTTCACTGTTAGGTGGATTTATGGGCACTACATCCAGAGCAGCTGGAGTAGCCATTGTCTTGTTTTTTCTGGTGGTTTACTGTATTTTAAGCTTGATGTGAATGCTGAGGAATGGCTTAATGCTCTGTGTTTGCAGTGGGCAGTTTGGTAGTGCAAGGAGGCTGTCACAAGCTTAATGAATCTGTGGGGCACTCTGTTTTGAGGAACCAGAGTGTTTTTGAGCTGGTTAGCTGGTTATTTGCAGAGAATGCCTTTAGCAGGGGTGGGGGAACTTTGTCAATTCAGTCTTCTAGCTGGTGGCTCGACTTTTTTTAGTTGCTTTTTGTGGAAAATGGTAAATTTCACAGAGGGTCACGGGTTTCTTCGAGACTTCCGTCGTGCAGGGGTTTCAAAGGTTTTTTAGGTAGATTTTAGAGGTGAATTTCAACAATGTGGGTAGATTAGATTGCCAGACCCCATACAGGTCACTGTTGTCCAAGTGACTGTTTCTTAACTGACAATATGTTTGCCGGTGGCTTCTCTCTGCCACAAAGTCTGTGATGAGGGCATCACTGTCCACCAGTGGCATAGCTTCTAGTTCTCTGTTAGGTGGATTTATGGGCACTACATCCAGAGCAGCTGGAGTAGCCATTGTCTTGTTTTTTCTGGTGGTTTATTGTATTTTAAGCTTGATGTGAATGCTGAGGAATGGCTTACTGCTCTCTGTTTGCAGTGAGTAGTTTGGCAGTGCAAGGAGGCTGTCACAAGCTTAATGAATCTGTGGGGCACTCTGTTTTGAGGAACGAAAGTGTTTTTGAGCTGGTTAGCTGGTTATTTGCAGAGAATGCCTGGGGGAACTTTGTCAACTCAGTCTTCTAGCCGGTGGCTCGGCTTTTTTTAGTTGCTTTTTGTGGAAAATGGTAAATTTCACAGAGGGTCACGGGTTTCTTCGAGACTTCCGTAGTGCAGGGGTTTCAGAGGTTTTTTAGGTAGATTTTAGTGGTGAATTTCAACAATGTGGGTCCTTTAGCTGAGTTGTTTAAGCAGGAAAATAGGATGCAAGGAGAACAGTGGACAAGAGAGGGTGCCTGCGGCAAAATACCTGGTTTTAATGGCATACGAGACGCTTGCACCGGTCGAATTGGCTGAATTGTAGGTAGCTGGGTTGATAATGGAGGCGGCAACAACTTTGGCGGATAGCTTTCGCTTTTTGACCGTTGTAGGTTGAATTTCGCTTTCAGAGGAGCTCCAAGCGTCGTAGAAAATAATGCGAAATAATGGTTTTTTTGACGACTTTTTATGCATTTTTCGCATATTGGCACCTTTTTGTGATGACGTCATGCTGATGTCATCATGGGCCCTTGTATGGATAGGTGACGTGGCAGGTGACGTGGGTGCCCAGGTGGCACAGACACAGTGGCAGGGTGGACAGGGCGACGTGGTGGCCAGGGGTGACGTGGAGGCCTGGTGGCGGCAAAGCGTGGTGACGTCACGTTGACGGGGGCGTGACGTTAGCACGGGAGGAAAGTGGTAAGTGGTTTCCCCGGAGGGGTCCTTGGCGGTAAGTTGTTTGGAGGGGGGGGCAGCGAACAGCGCGGGCGCCTGACGCGTGGCGGGGGTACGGCGGTAATACTGCCCATCCCCCGGACGCAAAAGGTCGGGCAGTTGTGTCGGAAGATCGACCGCCCACCGTTGGATGGGCGGGGTGGGAGATCGCACGGTGGGCAGCGATTGTGATATGCCGCCACGTTATGCCATGGGGACCCGCCAATTATTAAAATATATTTAATTACATCGGGGGCGCGGGGTGGGTAGAAACTTTAGGATTTCCTGTTTTATACACGCATTTCATTTAAAAGTTTTTTGTTCAAAAACTTTATAATAAAATGGGTTTAGGGCGGAGGAAAGGGGGAAAACGGTAAATGAGGGCGGGTAATTTGATTTTTTTACCTTTTGACCATAGTTTTTTGCCAAACCCATAGTTTTTAGGATGATTTGAGGGCTAATACTAACCCTTGAGGGGTTGATATTTCCCAAGGAAGGTTTTATGGCTATAGCACTTGGGGGAGGGTATCTATAGGTATTTTTTTTGGGAGACTTTCAACTAGATTGCAATAGGATTAGGGGTAGGGGGGAGTTGGGGAGTTAATTAGTGATTAGTATGGTTTGTGAGGTGAATGAAGGGATGAAGCCAAGTTTTAAATAAGTGAAACTTAACTTAGGATTTTGAGGATAAATGAAAATGATGAAAAAGGATGTTTTACACAAGAAAGGTGGCTTCTTTTCATGTTTGAATTTCATGGCTTGACCAAGTAGTTTGTGATGTAATGGAGTGGAACTGGACACCTGAGCAGATCTCAAGGCCCTTGGGAGTGTTAGTAAAAAATGATTTTTTGGGGGAAACTGGGGAAGTTAGACATGCTTCCACTGCTTATCCTCCACTCTTTGTTTTTGATGCCCACACCCTGAGTGGCATAAGTTTTTCCACTTAATAGGCCAAATGGTGATGGCTCTCCATTTCTGCAACCTTGCACTACTTACCCATCCTAGTAATCCTAACATTTTTTCTTCATTAAAGTGGGTGCACTTGAATTAGCAGACCCTGATCTTCCTCTTTTTCTTTTGACTGCCCTCCTATCTAATCGACCTAATTCTTCAAGGCCACAGATAAAGCATGGGCACTTAATTCTCTACCTAGCTAGTCATCTGCCAAGCTTGACTGTTGGTCAGGGAAATTCTCTATTCTGCAGCAAGCAAATTAACCATGGCATGTCATGTAGATTGTTGGGCATCCATCAAGTGTGATAAGCAGCAGTAATTGGATAACATGACACTGCCAAATGAGCTTAGTAGTGGCATTTTGACTAGCCACTTTCCTGGTCTTTAGTTTGGGGTTCATTTTCACTTTTATCTTGACCACTTGATTTTCTTGCCCTTTGATTATTCTTTTAAGGCATACCTCTTTTCATTTTTTAATTTTTTGTAGTATGTACACAAAATATGGGACCTTTGCAGCCTGCAATGATGAACATATTTAGCCCTTCCACTGTCAATCATGAAAGATGAAACCTATTGGTATAGGAACCTAACAGTGGCTCCACTTGGGGATGGCTTTACCTGGTGGAAAGCCAAGAACAGCAGGTCAGATAGCCTTGTTTTCTTCCTCTCTCTGTAGTGAATTTTCTCTAGTACTGCCACCCTTGATCTGCAATTAGTGAGATGGTATGCAGTGTTTCATGACCTCTCTTAGAACAGCAATACATATTTCATGACTTGCTAGCCTGTATCACTGCCTATCATGGGTCTTCTGTTTTGAAGACCTTGCTCATATCTGTTCATCTGAGCTTTCTCCAGTATCTATGTCATCTTGCTGTGGTTTTGCTGATCATTCTTCAAAATCTGTTTGTAGTCGCTCTTCTATATATCTACTGTAAAAAGAAAAAAAGAAGAAAAAAAGGTACTTGAAGATATAGACATTTATGTACAATATGGGGCCATCCTATGCTTGTGTATCACGGTAGTGCTTGAGCATTCTCCCATTCACTGGGCCTTCATCAATGTTTGACTCATCTAGACTCTTGAGAAAGAAGGTATTGTTACCTTGCACAGCTTGAATTATGAATGGCCCTTTCCATAGAAAGTCAAACTCGCCATGCTTTCCTTTGTCTTCCCTCCTAGAGTCCCATTTCAGTACTTTGTTACATATGAAAAAGTCCTCAGCCTTTGTTCTTTTGTCAAACACCTTTTTGAGCTTCTCCTGTAGAACTTGGGTTCTATGATACACTTATTCCCTTGTTTGTTGTAAGTGGATTGTCTGATTGACCCTTCTCTGGATATCATTGGGCTCAACCTGTATTTCTTGCAGCAATTTGATCACAGGGATCCCAATGGAGGATGGGAACACAGCTTCCAGGCCATATACCAATTCATATGGGCTAGTACCAATAGATCTTTTTGTGGTCAATCTATCTGCCCATAGTGCATTTACCAACTTTTTATGCGAATTATTTTTGTTCTCCTCCAAGACCTTTTTAATGATGTTGATTAGGCTTTTATTGGAGGACTCAGCTAGGCCATTGCCTTCAGGGTAATAGGCTGTTGAGTGACCTAGGGTGATATGATATTTGTGACAGAAGCTGATCATTTTCGTGGATTTAAAGGAAGCTACATTATCTGTTATGATTTTCTCTGGGCAGCCAAATCTGGACAGGATATTGGTTTCTAGGAACTGTATGATAATTGAATCATTTGCTTGTCTACAAGGTATAGACTCTATCCACTTGGTGAAGTAATTAGTAGCTGTCAAGATCCATCTATGCTGGCCTGAGGATGAAGGGTGTATTTCTCCAATGAAATCTAAACCCCATTGTTGAAATGGTTTTTCAGTTGAAATGGGCCTGAGGGGTAAGGGAAGAAACTTCTTCTTGCCTTCAAAGATCTGACATTTATGACATGACATTACAAACTTTTTTTCATCAGTAAACAGGGAGGGCCAATAAAATCCAGCCCTTAGGATTTTGTCAGCTGTGGATTTCCAGTATAAGTGTCCTCCACAGTCTCCTGCGTGAAATTATCTGAGGACCTTATCAGCTTCATCTGAAGTCAGGTAGTTGAGTAGGACACCTTCATGATTTTTCCAAAATAACACATTGTCTATGATACAAAATTTTGCAGCCTTGAGTTTTAGAAATTTGTTCTTGGTTCTGGATAACCCTGGAGGAGCTTGCAAGTTTAATAATACAAAACATATGTCAGCATACCAAGGTGATTCTAGAAAGGCTTGATTGATCTGTGGAGTCTCCATCTCCTGTTCATTATCCAGTTCATTTATGTCAAGGGCTTCAAAGTTAGTCTCAGTCATTAGCTTAGCTAGCCCTTGTCCTTTTATAAGTTTTGTTGGTTTGATTTCTATATCATATTCCAGAATATTGGCAATCC
>APFE031198820.1:0-17756 GCA_000404065.3 Pinus taeda
CCTTAAATCACAACTAGAAGAGGCAAGGAAACAAGCACAAGGAACTGAGAAGACAATGGAAGCATTGGTAATCATAGAAGGACAGGTTTATGAAGCAGAAAAGGAGAGAAACACCATGTTATTCCAACTAGTAGTAAAGGATGAAGAAATATTCAAACTAAAATCTGACCTCAACCTTCTCAAGGTTGAAACATGCAAAGCTATAAGGATCATGGAAGAAATGGAGAGAAATCTAGCTAAGGAAAATGAAGAAATCTTCAGAATGAAATCATATATCATCTCTCTTAAAATAGAAGCAAATGAAGCAACTTGTATCAAGGAAGACATTGAGAAACAACTTGCTAAGAAGAATAAAGACTGCGAAAGATTGGAAGAGGAATTTGTCTCCCTCAAGAAAAAGGTAGAAGGGATGGACAAATCTTTGAAGAGCTCCCAAACCTTGGATGACATGCTCAACCATCAAAGATCCCCATTTGATAAATCAAGTCTTGGCTATGAAGGATAATCCTCAAGCAAGAATGATAATGCATCAAACTACAAGTATGTAAGGAAGCCAAAAATAAATATTGATGCTCCCAGTTCTAGCAAAGGTAATGATAAGAGTCAAGGCAACAATGAAGAAAGTCCCATTCCAAGAAGAAATCTAGATGATGTCAAGGATGCAAGAAGAAATGGTTATAATCAAAGGATCTCAAGGCAGAAAGACTTCATAAGTACATCAAGGAAACCTTCTTCTCCCAGGTACCAAAGTAGATTTCTTGGTTATTTCTATTCTTGTACAAAATTTGGACACATGGAAAAAGATTGTAGGGCATATCAGAGAGATATACTTTATGGTCCCCGACAATCTCTGAGAATAAATTTTTCTAGAAATCATGAATTCTTATTCATGAACATCATAGAATTATTCAAGTGTCATAACATTGGTCATATGACAGATGATTTTAACTTGATTTGGGCTCCTACACAAGCTAGAACCATGCCAGAGAAGAAAGTTACACAAGTATGGAAAAGAAAGCAAATACAATATGAAAATCTCCTGAAATATCTAGCCAACAACACATGTTGTTGATTTAATGAAGATATCCTTGATATTCCAAGTGTTTGATGATTGGATTCTGCCAAAAGAAGACCACACATACAACTAGGGGGAGCTTATGATGATTAGGAATTCTTGCAAAAGTTATTCATGAATGGATCCTTACGAAATCCTTGATGAGCTATATTGATAATCATTCTTTGATAAGATCATTTCTCACGAGCACTCCATTGAAAAACATGATCTCCTAACTATCCAATGGATTGTTGTTGAAGATGCCCTTCCACTTGATTACTAAGTAAAAATTGGAGTAGTAGAGAAGGCCATCTAATGTTAAAAGAAATGGGGAAAAGAACTATGTTGCTGTTATCATAGAAGTTTAATATCTCGACTCAGGAGATAACTTATGGAGAGAACTTGCAAGAACACAAGGAAAATATGGCTCATAAAAAGGAACTGAAAAAAAGGAGAATGTTGTGCAGTCGAATATACCTCAGTAAATTAAGGAGAAGCATAGAGATACAGGGGATCTTGGATTTGAATAATATGGCGATAATGAAAATTTCAGTGGCATTTTCTCTTTATTCGGACTATGAAGGCCTCTTAATTCTAACTGTGGAGACAACGTAATACGGTGTAGAAGCATGAAAACTTGGACTTGGACATTTAGTGTATGACTATTTGTAATATATTTGGAAGCATTGAAGTGGAGCATCTTTAAGCATTATTAAAGCCATGATGAAGAAGTTCTGAGACATGAAGAGGGGATAATGTGCTAGCTGATGATACGACAATAATATTTCTACCTTGAGAAAAAAGAAGAGCACCATGACAGGGGGAGTAACATACCCATGAAAATCTACTATTGATGTAGAAGAGAAGTAGCTTGGCAGGGGGAGTACTTGGGCACCCCATTTTCCATTGATGTCAAAGGGGGAGATAATGTTGAAAGGGAAAGAATATTTCCATCAATGGCAAAGGGGGAGATTGTTAATCAAGGTTGTCATTGATGTCAATACGATAGTGTTTGTGATGGAAAAATCTTTGATACATAATTGCCCATTGATAATAATGCTCATGGTGATGAAAGTTTGATATATGATGATATGATGAGATAGAGGACCCAATTGTATTGAATATATATATATAGACATAATAGAATTAGTGGAAACAAGAAGCATCCCAAGGAGGAAAGCGATCAGAGGAGAAAAGAGGAAAACATCATTGCAAGAGTAGCTATCGAAAGTCATAAGAGGGAATAAAATCCATAGGAGCGACAAGCCAAGAAAAAACATATGCCCAAGAATAAGAGCCATATCGAAGGAACTAAGGAGAAATATTGAAGGAAAGAATAAACCGTGTAAACCTTTTAAAAGTTCACAGCGCATGGGAGAAATCAATATCAATGGCTTTATCGCTTTATTATGTGTCACGTTGAATCCCCCGACTGCGATATGTATTATGGACCCAATGGTTCCATACCAATATTCTCTATTATTATATCACATCCACCATACCAGAACTACCGCATCGGAAGTTATGTATCGCAAAGGAATGCCACACTTGAAATCTGCGATTGCGTTTTGAGCTGTGGATCTACTGGTCAAATAGAAAAAGATCTAATGTAATATTGTGTCTGCCACTATCGGAAGTTACGTATCACAAGTGTTAAAAAGGTCACGCTAAAAATTCCAATTGAGACATGTACTATGGACTAAATGGTTCCATTATAATACGCCTTATATTATATCGCATCCGCAATATCACTAGTTTCTAAGGGATGTCAAACCGCTGATTGCAATAGATCCGACAGACTGCTGATTGTGATAGAGTTCTGGACCCTACGGCTTATCAAAATATTTTATTGTATACCATATATGCTCCATCGGTAGTAGGGGATCGACTATGTTATGAGGAGACCTTCGGAAGTTACGATTGCGATTAAGGTGATGATGCAGGTGGGACCACCCATTATATGGTTTTAATTATGTTGATATATGAATATCAATGATGTTGCTATCAGAAGACAGAGCATGTGCACACTTGTAAAACCTATGATTTTCATGAAAGTTGCGATTGCGGGATTAAAGGAATGACGTGGCATGTGGGACCTCCAATATGGGTATAACCTCTCTTATGATGTGGTTTCCGTAAATAACAAGGCTATGTTATACTTGGTTGCATATTAAAAAAAGGACCTTCAATATAATTTTAATGCGCCACCTCATGCACAAGTCGACCTCTCCACTAATGAATGTATCTTTTAGTTTATTGGGAAAAGTCATATATATACAAGTTGAAATGATTCACTTCAAGCAGGCAAATTAGGCATCTATTACAGAGAAGAAGAGACAATTCACAACTTGTGAACTTGAAGGAACAAACGAAAGGAAGCCGCAGGTCAAGCAAGAAAATCAATTATGTTGATTGGGTTAATATTTGAAAGGCTCGAACTTGTGATGATTTAATCTATGGAAGAAGTACAAACTTCAAAATTATGAGCAGTTTTTGTGAAGATTTGTATGACCTCGAACCAATGAAGTAAGATTTGATCAGTCATCGTTTGAAGAGAGTAGTAGACAACACTAGAATTGAAGTATTTGTGAGTTTTTTCCTTGGAAGTAAGATACCACCACAATCAATTTGAAGTAGTTATCACGACATTAAGAACAAAGGCTTGAAACAAAGAATTTTTTTTGTACAGACATTGAGGCTTAGTGCAGATATCTTGTTGAAAAGCTTTAATAAATCTTGGAGACATTATTGGAGATCATGATGCCTATTTGAAATCATTATGAGGTAACTTTGAAGACTCTATTTGGGAAATATGAAGATTTGTGAAGACTCCTTCATATGAAGATAGGTTGTCATTGATGTAGAAGTGAAGTTGTAGATTGATAGAATTCAGTGAAGAAGATTTTGGGAGCAGAGAATTACTATCAAAAAATATCTAGACAAAATATAGGGTCGGAGCCCTTGGGGTTGGTGCCTTAGAATTAGAAGGATTGGTGTCCTTGGAGTTGGTGCTCCTAAATCTGGGGTTGGTGCCTTGACAAGATAGGGTCAGATCCCTATAGGTTGAAGCCTCACAAAAGCCCAAGTTGGTGCTTGGCAATAGGTTGGAGCCTGGAGAATTGAAGATCGAGCCTTCATCAAGGGTTGGAGCCCTATATATTGTACTTGATTCATTATAAAGATTATATTAATAAAATAATTTATTCCTATTGCTTATTTTATGTTCTAAATATAATTGATTTAACTGGTATAAGTAACAATTGAAAAGGAATACTGATTCACCCCCCCTCTTAGTATTTCCAACAATACATACATGTGTAAATAACAGCTACATATATCATTAAAGTAACTCGGATAACCGAACTACAATAACAACATATGCATGAAACATGTTGGCTCTATTATATTAAAAGAGTGAAAGATCCAATCATACATACAACCATGACCAACCACTAGTCTCGATAGCAGAACATTACAATCACTCTCGCCTCCTCCTCTAAAGAGATATACTAGCTCTGCACTATGGAGAAGCCAAGGCTCGTTACAATACACTCCAAGATTTTTCTAAGTTACACCTATAGGAAGCTTGGCTCCCAAAAGTCTATACAATGAGTTATGATGTTCTATAAATAGCAAAGGGTGGTGTGACCTTTGACATTTCCCTTTGTGACTCTTCACCTACCCTCATGACTCTTCAATGACTACATGACTGTTACATTCTACTATCAACACTTGTTCTTTCACTTTTACAACATGTTACATTAAAATCTGCACATGTACCCATGTGAGACAAAAATAGGCTTGTGCAAGCCATGCAAGACATCACTAAGACTCGAACATCTATGGGAAGGCCAACTCTTTGACATCCTCACGATGATAGATGATGGCGAATTGATGCCAAGATTGGTAGTCTGTTATGGTGTTTGCGTGCTATATGGTGACATCCTTCTAAAAGTGAAGTCTTGCCTCCATTTCATCCGGGTACACTGATTTGGCACCTCTTTCCAACTCATCTGATAACATGTGCATCATAGTCCTGAGTGTAGCTAGACTAGCAACAAAATGACGCATAGTGTCTGCGCTGATCTCCAAGTCTGCGTTGGTGGCTACGCACGTCAACTCATCAAAGTACATGTCCATCTCTAGTCAGACTTGGTTCTTTGAATTTGCCTTGGTGAGTGTGCGAATTGTTGGGAACGAGATCCCCCAATGACAATTTTGGGGCTAAAAGCCCATGTTTTGGGTCAAAATTTGTAATAAAATAGTAAAGTCTCCGCATTTTGTGGTTGTGGAGCGCGAAGGTGTCATGAGTCATAAAGGGTTGTCCACCCTTATTTTTGTAAAGTAAAGTTGGCTGTAAGATATCTACC
This sequence comes from Pinus taeda, assembly GCA_000404065.3. Lineage (NCBI taxonomy): Eukaryota > Viridiplantae > Streptophyta > Pinopsida > Pinales > Pinaceae > Pinus > Pinus taeda. The sequence continues at coordinate 5,425 of APFE031198820.1, forward strand.
CATGGTCCGCGGACCATGGGGTTGTATAAAAAGAACTAAGCTCTAATTAGTTTTTAGAAGAATCATGAGTCAGATAGTGATAGCTCTGAAGTAAGAAGTCTAAGTTTCGGGTCATAGCGTAGGTGGAGGCTCTGCAGCTGAGTGCACAAAGGCCTAGGATAGAAGCGTGCAGCTAAGTGCACGGACCCATGCAGCTATCTGCATAGGGTGGATAGAGTCTGTAATCACTTGAAGATATCAATAAAGAGAAGTATTCTGCGAATTTTATGTCTTTGTTTCCTGTTAATGCATCTTGACATGTTATGCATGAATTTCCTTTATAATGCTTGTATGATGCGTGAATGTATGTAATTATGTTGGTTAAGTGAACGCAAGTAAGAACATCTATTTACGTGGTGCTAACTATGATTGTTTAATAAGATAAGTAAGACACTTAGACTAGTTTGGGAATCTACATGGTATGTTGCCCTAGCAACGTGAAAGTACCAGAGCTGCAGGTTAGGGCTGCGCGAAGGTCAATTGTACGTTTTCACGGAGGTATGAAGGGTGGAATAGAGGGCTAGTCTGACAAGCCCTAGAACTAAGTGACATGCGCGAAGGTAGGAATAGGAGGAATAAACCGACATCACAACCATCTCAGGGTGCAGAAACTTGATTCCAGCATCCCCCCATATTGCTTCAGGTGAGACTTCAGTCTGTGCTCCGCGGGTTGATGCCGAAAGGGCCAGTAGTGTAGGGATTTATTTGGCTAACTAACACTGAACCTGGGTCAGGCCCCAACAAGCCAACAAATTGTTCCGTTGCTGGGACTAGAATTTGCATAAGAGATGTGTGATGTCGTATCACTGGAATCCAACTAAGAAAGAGATTGGAGACTGGTTGGGCAAGAAGATCCACGAATTTGTGGCATAGGAGAACAAAAACCCACGATTGACAAAGGAACAATGGCCGGACAGGTACCTATATATAGATATCCACAAGGTCTTTTTCTGCTCCTTTCCGGTTGAGCTATATGAGAGGATCACGAAGCTAGCAGATAGCCAAGGGAGGTGGAGACTTGAGGGTCCTATTGTTTGAACCCCAGAGCTACTACAGATATTGGAAGCATCTAAGGAAAAGATCACCTACGATATCGATCATTGGATCAATCCTGTTATAAGAGGATTTGTAACTGAATTCGTGGTCGATACCTCAGTCAAATACAACAAGGCATAGCGACTATGTTTCAAAAGACCGTGAGTTAAGTACTTGAAATCTTTGAATACCCGGATTAAAATGTTATTGTGCAAAAAGCAGGTTATGCAGCTACCTTGATGTTTGGAGCTACATGAAGCGGAAAAACTTAAAGGAATGAAGGAAGAAAGGGTCATGAATATAGTCCATTGATTTCACCTCCGCGAGGTGATGAAGAAGGAGTAGTGCAGGCTTCTGCGTGAAGTGGTATTTAGTTAATAAGACAAGGATTCCCCCGACTGCCACCTCCACCCAGACCACCTCCAACTTCACCACCATTGCCTATGACTTCACCCATACCACCTCCACCTCCACCACAGTTCAGTATGGAAAATTCAGTGAAGCTACCTCTGTTTAAAGGCTTGATGTACTAGGTTAGCACGCGCTAACCTGGTACATCAAGTACTCTAATGATAACCCAAACGCTGGAGTGGCAGACATCCAAAAACAATGAATAAAGAATTCAGTAGGCCTAAATCTGAGGCACAGTCGATTGTGGGGTTTAAGGAAATTACGATGCAAACAGGCGAGACCCCTTGGGAACTCAATCAGAGGTTGAAGTGTAAAATCTGTGAAGCTAACATGAACTTAACAGACAGACAACATCACGAGTGGTTTGTGGCTTTGCTCCTACCACACCTAAGGGTTGCGTTGTCACAATAGAAGATAACGACTCAGGCTGAGGCCTTGGAGAATGCAATGAGACTGCATGAAACACTGATGTAAGATCCAAATCTTTCAGCAGATCCATGTGAAATTGAAAAATATTTTCCTGGAGATGCAAAGTTTGAAGCGTGACAGAATGGTTCCACCAGAGGCGCGTGAAGAGGTATGGTGCCTGAAATGCAAGGGTCAGGGGCATGACAAAGACCATTGCCTGGTCTTTGCAAACTACATTGCAGGAGGGGGGCCGATGCCTTTGAGGCCGAAGCTCAAGAAGGAGCGAGCGTGGGGCCTGCATTGTGGTGCACTATATGTCAGGTAGCAGGAAAACATGCCATGGATAACTATCATTTTCTATAGAAGTTTGTACAGACACCGCAGCGACTGTTCTGCAACTTCTGTAGGTCGGTAGGGCATGATGAGCGCAATTGCAGAAGCTATGAATTGATGATGGGTAAAACTCCCACCTATAGGGTTTAGACATAAACATGGTCCCCTGACTAGAGTGCGAGGATGGCGCGGATAGGCTTTCAGGGGTGTGGACGAGGACGAGGTGGAGGAGGACCTGGTAGAGGTTGGGGACAACTATTCTGCTACAGTTGCGGAGGACCAGGACATTATGCTTGTGATTGCACTAACCCAACACATCCGTCGTGCAAGTATTGCACTCTATTTGATCATGAAATGGAAGACTGTCCTACGCTGATAGCAAGGATACATGACAAAGAGGTGCTACCACCTCAGCTAACTCAGAACCTGCAAATGATGAGATCTGAGCCGCGCGAAGAGGATCCGAACGTGAATATAGTGCTCCGAAGTGGAATCAAAATAGGAGAAGACAAGGGGAAACAACCCAAAGACGGTACATGGGTTTGAAAGGCTCCGGCGAAGGAGGCTGAGTTCAATTTGGAGCGCACACACGAAACATTCATGGAAGCAAAGAAGAGGTTTGTTGAGGCTTCCACCTCTGGGAGCAAGGATAAGACTGATCAGGAGATGGACCCTTCTATGCTTACAACCTTCCTAGAGACCTACATGAAGTTATTGCGTGATAGTAATGCTATAAAGGGGTTACAAGAGCTTATAAACAGATGTGCCGAAAACACTCTAGGTGAGCTGCACATAGTACGAAAGATTGGTAAGCATAAAACAAGGACGAGACAGGAGATGAGTCTGACCGCGCAGATAGGAGAGTATGAAATGGATCAGGTTATTTTGGACCTAGGGTCGATGTGAACGTCCTAATGAAGTAGACTTGGGAATGAATGGGGAGACCTGTGCTATAGTGGTCTCTGATTCAACTAAGGATGGCGAATCAACAAAAAATCATCCCCATGGGGCAACTGCAAGGGGTGACTGTAGATATTGAAGGCACAAGCGCGCTAGATGACTTTGAAGTAATAGAAATTGTGGATGAGAGCAACCCTTATCCTGTACTCCTTGGAATTTATTGGGCTACTGATATGAACGGGGTAATCAATATAAAGAAGCAGAAGATGATATTCGAGAAGAAATCGCTCAGTGTAATAGTACCCCTAGATCCTACTGAGGGATCACGCTATACTGAACCAGTCCACGATTATGAGAGCGACGAAGATCTGGAATGTATCTACAAGATAACATCGTGAGACCAAGATTAGGTGAATCCAACAACGAATGGACGAATTACATGGGATCGCGAGAGTTCCTGCACCTCGGACTCTGATGAGGAATTAGAGCGCTGACAAAATTGGTTACATGAGGTAACTACACTGAGCTGTAACATGATGACCCTGTCGTTGTGTTGTGTGTCGTTAGAGGTCAGAAATCTGCCTACTTATGATGGCATGAATGATGTAGATGCCTTTTTGGATGCATTTGAAGGGAGGTACCAGAAAAGCAACGCTTCCAGGCGTTAGACTAGGCACTGTGCGCTACACCCACATGATGGTGGGGTACGCATAAGGGAAGCTTTGATGATTGGCACGAATGTAGGAGGATGATGAGAACACACTTTGGGAAGCCGAAGGTATGAATGATAGAAAAGTCTGATGGGTAGGATGATTCATGCCTGCACTTAGCCAAATGGGCTTAGGCTTATGGAGAGAAGCCCCAACCTGAATGGGTACACTTGTTCTGTCACACCCTGGATGTCATCCCGATGAATTGGTACGTAGAAAAAGAGCTTCGCCATGATACAGGTGAATGGGATATTTTTCCCGAGTGATTCATAATGACATTCATCTTTGAAGACGGGTTTGACTGTATTGATGAGGCGCTACAAGAGGTGAAAGCAACAATCTTTAGGATTGTTGGGCATGGAATCCCCCCACAACATGTTTTGGGGCTCAAAGCCCAAGTTTTGGTCAAATAATGTTGTAAGACTCTGTGAATTGCAGGAGTAGAGCGCGAAATGTATGTTCAGTCATAAGGTTGTCCGCCCTAAGTTTTGTAATGTATTGTCAGCCTACCCATGGTCCACGGACCATGGGATTGTATAAATAGAGCGAGGCTCTAAGTTGTAAAGATAAGGAGAGATAGAAGAAAAGGAATGGAGTGTATAAGATAGCGAGCATAGAGAAAAGGTCTAAGTGTCTTGGGTCGTAGTAGTAGGAAGAGGCTCTGCAGCTGAGTGCGCAGAGGCCTAGTAGAGTCCACCGCTGAGTGCATGAACCCCTGCAGTTGAGTGCGCAGTGCACAGTCGAGTCCGTAACCCAAGAAGAAGATTAATAAAGAGAAGTTTGATTCCAAATACTGTGTATCTACTTTTGTATTACTTTCTATGCATTTATACTGTTTTGTTTATCGCACACACTTATATGAATACTGAACACTGTTAAGTATAATTGGGCTCATACTAATAAGTTAAGTAGTCGGTTAACATCGGGTTAATAGTAAGGAACTTGGGCAATAACACGGATCGTGCCTCGAGTAGGGCTGCGCAAAGGAAACATTGCAGGTTGTAAGGCACTCATAGGTGCACATAGCGACGTGCGCGGGGTCAAACTGCGGATCACCAAAAAACCATCAGACATCTCTAGGGTGCAGAAACCTAGTTCTAGCACCCTCCCATACTACTTCGGGTGAGACCTTAGTCCGCGCTCCATGGAATGTTGCCGAAAGGGCCAGTAGTACCAGGGTTTGTTTGGCTAAATCATCTCTGAACCTAGGTCAAGCCCATACAAGCCAACAAATGGTTCCATTGCTAGGACTAGGATCTACATAAGGGATGTCTGATGTTGTGTCACTGGAACCCAACAAAGGAAGAAATTGAAGGGTGTTTGGGCAAGAAGATTCATGAGTTTGTGGCATCGGAAAATAGGAATCGCGAGTATCTAAGGAACAGTGGTTGGAGCGCTACTTATATACGGAAATCCACAAAATTTTCTTTGCATCCTTTCCTTCTGAGATGTATGAGTGGATCACGAAGCTAGCAGATAGTTAGGGAAGGTGTAGGCTCGACAAACCAATCGTGTGGACTCCGGAATTAGTGAGCAGACTAGAAGCGTTAGGAGATAAGATTGCGTGAGCCGTGGACCATTGGCTCGATCGAATTATAGGGGGATTTATCACTAAGTTTGCAGTAGATACGGCATCAGCTATAGTGAGGTGGAATGATGCTTCCTCAAAGGACCACAAGGTAAGTATATTAAATCTTTGAAAACTTGGATTAAGATGCTATTGTGTGAAAAGCGGGTTATGTGAATAAATTAATGTTTGGGACTACGCAAAGTGGGAAGATCTATAGAAGCGGAGGTAGTGAATAATTAGAAACTAGTCCCTTAATTTCAGCATCATGGCAAAGTGAGGAAGAGCTTGTGAGAGTTTCTCCGAGAAGCACGGTCAGTCTGATAAGGCAGTGAATTCTATGCTTACCACCTCCACGTACACCGCCACCCGTCTCACCCTCCTCACCTCTATCTCCACCCACCCCACCTCCGCCACCACCGCAGTTCAGTATGGCAAGTGTGATCAAACTACCAGTATTCAAAGGAGTAGGGAATGAAGATCCGAACCAATTCTGGTTCGTGGTAAGGTCGGTATGGGAAGCACAAGGAGTCATGGATGATAATATCAAGAAGGCTACACTGGTAAGCACTTTGTAGGATTGCGCATTAACATGGTACATCAAGCATTTTAATGACCATCCAAATGCAGGAATCACAGAAATCCAGACTGCGTTGAATAGGGAATTTAGCAAGCCAAAGTCGGAGACACAATGAATTATTAGGTTTAAGGAGATCACGATGCTCCTGAGTGAGACCCCCTGGGATCTGGACCAAAGACTAAAAAGTATGATTTATGAGGCCAACATGACTTTGACGGATGGATAGCACCGTGCATGGTTTGTAGCATCACTAACACCACATTTAAGGATGGCGTTGTCACAACAAAATCTTTCCACCCAAGGCGAAGCTTTGGAGATGGAAATGAGATTGCATGAGACCCCTATACAAGACCCCAGTCTGGGAGTCCAACAAATCCACGCATAACTGAAAAATCTGTGTCTGGAGATGCAGAGTTTTAAATAGGACATGACACCTCAGCCAGAGGCACACGAGGAGGTATGGTGCATAAAATGAAAAGGCCAGGGGCATGACAGGACCACTGTCTAGTGTTTGCGAATCACTTGGCGAGAGGAGGGATGATGCCGTTAAGACCTGAGGCACAAGCAGGACTAAGCACGACACCTGCACTATGGTGCACGACTTATCAGATAGGAGGAAAACACACTACGAATAATTGTCATCTATTGCAAAAGTATATGCAGATGTCCCAACAATTGTTTTGTAATTTTTGCAGGTCGGTGGGCCATGATGAACGCACCTGCAGAAGCTACAAACTAATGATGGATCAGACTCTTGTTTACAAGGTGCAGACCGAAATGCGAGCCCTCGATGCAAATGCAGGAATAACGCATGCTAGATTTCAAGGGGCGCGGACGAGGTTGAGGTGGAATGGGACCAGGAAGGGGTCACAGACAATTAATTTGTTACAATTGTGGAGGGCTAGGGCACTATGCCCATGATTGTAAAAACCCGACAAGGACATCATGTTTGTACTGTACTTAGTTTGATCATGAGGCAAATGTAGGAATAGCACGTGCTAGATTTCAGGGGCGCGGACGAGGTTGAGGTGGAATGGGACCAGGAAGGGGTCTTAGACAACTAATTTGTTACAATTGCGGAGGACCAGGGCACTATGCCCGCGATTGTACAAACCCGACAAGGACATCATGTTTGTATTGTACTTAGTTTGATCACGAGGCAGAAGACTGCCCTACATTGATAGCGAGGCTATGCGAAAAGGGGGTACTCTAGCCTCCTCTGACTCAAAATTTGCAGATGATGAGGTCTGAGCCACGTGAAGAAGACCCAAATGTAAACATAATGCTCATGAGTGGTATGACCATTGGCAATGATACAAGTAAGCAGTCAGAAGAAAGTGCATGGGTTCATAAGGCTCCTACAAAGGAACCTGAATTTGATTTAGAACACGCGAAGGAGACATTCATGGAAGCTAAGAAGAGCTTCACGATGGCCTCCACTTCAGGTAGTTAGGGTCAACTAGAACCAGGGATGGATTCTTCAATGCTCACTACCTTTCTGGAGACATACATGAAACTGTTACACGAAAGCAAGGTAGTAAAAGGACTATAGGAACTTATCATTAGGTGCATGGGGTCAGGAGAACCGTCCGTGGTCTGGAAACTTGGAACGCATGCATTGTGCACATGAAGGGAAATGAGATTGACTGCGAAAATTAGCGAATATGAAATGGATCAAGTAATCCTGGATCTTGGATTGGATGTGAATGTACTACCAAAACAAACATGGGAACGCATGGGCAGACCCGCGCTACAATGGTCTCCTATTCAGTTGCGAATGGCGAACCAATAGAAGATATTTCCCATGGGAAGTTTGCAAGGGGTAACGATGGATATTGAAGCTGCGAGCACACAGGCGGATTTTGAAGTGATAGAGATTGTCAATGACAGCAATCCCTATCGTGCACTACTATGAATAGACTAGGCCATCGATATGAATGGAGTCATAAATCTGAAGAAGCGCAAAATGATTTTTGAGAAAAAGTCACTACGCATAGTAGTACTGCTAGATCCAACAGAAGGAGCGCGATACACTAAACTGGTGTGCGATGATGATAATGATGATGATCTCGATTGCATCTACAAGATAACCACATGAGAATAGGATTGGTTGAACCCGATTGTAGATGGTAGGATTTCGTGGGAGCGCGAAAGCTCCTGCACTTTGGAATCAGACGAAGAAATAGAGCGCTGGCAGAATCGACTGCACGAAGTAACAATGCTTAATTGCAACATGATGGTTAGATCACTGCGCTGCATGACAACAAAGGTAAGGGATCTGCCTACATATGATGGGTTGACAACGGTGGATGAATTCTTGAAAAAATTTGAAAGCGTAGTACCATAACAACATCGGTTTGATGCTCTGAAATGGGAAGTGTGTGCGATGCTCGTAAGATGGTGGAGTACAAATCAGAGAAGTTTTGAGGTCTGGCATGGATGCAATAGGATGATGCACCTAGGATTTGGAAAACACTAGCTAAGGATGAGAGCCGGTTACTAGGGGTAGAACAACTTGTGCGCCCACCTTTCTCGATGGGTACAAACATATGACATGCAGCCCGCATAAGCGCACAACACTCCCAGAATAGAGAATCACAACAAAACGCATCAGCAAGAAAGGCGAAGTGTGCCAAGGAATATCCATGGAGAAGCATTCGACATGGTGTGCGAAGTGCTGAACAGGGTTCACCAGGTGAGATGCACTGAGGGGGACCTACATGTACCAGTGGTTCGATGTGCCTATAGGACCATGTGCAAAACCCTGACTGTGAAAACAATTCTAAGATTGAGGAATAGGGTAGGGACCGTAATTTATGAGGGGCATGCAATGATGAATCCACACATAATAGCACCTGTAGGTGTGACAGTGCGTGAAGCCCAGGACGAAGAAATCACACAGTTATGCGAAGTAGCACATGTAAGACTTCGAGAAGCCATTCAGCAAGGGAACCTTAGACTTCAAAAACTTGAAAAGAATCGGGTATGACTAAGGAAGAAAAGAATTTTGATGGACGTAGAGGTTAAGAAGTTGGAAGACGAAATAAAGGAAGCCTTTCTTAAAAAACCAAGGGTGGTACGGCAAGGTGTGCACACCCATAGTGATAAGTGGGAGGACTACCGCTAAGATTTAATTAGTCTACTGCCATGGCTAGGACCGTATATCACCAAACACAGTAATCAGGAAAGTGCACTACAAATAGTAGAGTGCGTAGCACCGATTGTCATGAAACAAACTGAGGGTTTTCCACGGACTATCTTGAGGGGAAAAATGGAGCCCCGCACAGGTGGTGTGACCACTTGACTAGCCATTAGAAGAATAGTCTCAGCGCTCCAGGCAGTTGAAAGGGAGCGTGGGACTATAAAAGAGTCTGCTTGGGAGTTGTACGATAAGGGAGGTGCGTGTAGAGTCATCATGTCACAAGGTTAGCGCTCGCGCACGGAGGGCTATGCTGCCACGTGGGTAGGCTAGGAAGTGACAATTGGTGTCACTGTTCATGATAGGATGTCCAATTTGAGGCCAAATGGAGCGGGCGACGGACATTTAAGATAACAGTTATGGGCAAGATTTCGGAAAATTTGCCGCCAAGAAAGCATTGATGGCCCAGAATTGGGGGGAACGGTCGAATTTGAATTCAAAAGGTGCTATAAAACTCCAGGGGCTAGCCACGAGACAACACTTGTTCACTTGAGACTTGAGCGGTTGAATAGAGCATAGAGTGTTGAGCGCCGAGCGATATTCAAGCCCCTAAGTTCGCAAAAGATCGCATACAATACAGACAAGATGACGGCTACCAGGGGAGGTTTGGGCTTTGAAGAAGGAACCACCGGCGAGGCCGCACCGACCCATACAGTACACGATGTTCCCGAAGGTACTAGGGTTGCGCCAAAAATCCCGAAATCACCTCGGACGCCGAGACCAAAAAAAGATAAGCAGGCAACGGGACTAGTCCACATGTCCCCAAGGAATCCGCGGTTTAGTAAGCTATCAATGGAGGAAAAGGGCAAGGCTGTCACCATTGAGATAGATGAAGAGGAGGAGGACTTACAGGCTCAGATTGCCGAGGTAGAGGAAGAAGAAGACGTGGAGGCAGACATCCAACCGATGTGCTCTGCAGCAAAATTACCCAAGTATGTCCCTCCGCGAAAAGGGAAAGCTAAGGTACCAAAGGATATGGATGCAATGAAGAGTGCACTCCAAACCTCACTCCTCCCCGATGGAATTACCTTTGAGGGTCGACTCCTAGGCCTCATGCCCACCCTAAAATTTGAAGACTCGGACCTCACAGACAGCGAGAAGTTATCTCACTTAGAGACGACGAGCTTAATGAAATAGAATACAGAGGGGCCAGTGATAACATTGGAGCTGCAAAATGCTTGCGTGGTGTGGAAAAGGCTGGGTTACTTCATCTGCTATGGATACCACATTTTCACCACGCCAATCACCATTTTTGTCATCAGGTAGTTGCTTTTCCTGGTGCATGATGGGTACTTATGGCTGGAGGAGCCTATTCCCATCACAGCAGATCTCATCCATTGAATTTCTTGGCTTCCCTGTAAGGGAAAGGACCCCGCGATGATAGCAGGAAAAAGTAGCGACTTGGCTCTTGCAGAAGCCATGAAGAAAAAATATAAGCTCAAGAAGAAAAATAGGGGTTACGCTATCACCAGTATCAAGGATAAAGGGGTGCGCGTAGCCACCCAACTTCTGGCTAGTAAAGTAATGAGAAAATGTCGCGGCGATGAAGTACCAGCGCCAGTAGTTGCGTTGGATGAACAGTGTGTAGAAGGGGTCCAATTCAACTGGGTTGAGTTCCTCTACGAAGAATTTTTGCTCAACTTCTAGGAGGCCTAGGAATAGGGTAAGACCTTCCACTACGTGTGGTTGCTCTTATCCATCTTGCTGGTAGCGGGGGAACTGCCGGAGGATAGCTAGTTCCTAAGCATCGACTGAGACTTACTAGAGGTTGCGAAGTACGCTTCACTCTGGGCTACCAAGGATGTGAAATGGATTCCCGATAACAAGATTTTCTGGGTACTCATGGAGGCGAGCATCTGAATGTGGATTAATAGGAGGTTGTGCCTGTCCCCCATGGTGCACAACAGTCTGCAGAGTTTTGCAGAATTCAAGGTGGACATGCACAACATCTACAGTCGGGTGCAAAAAGATCTGGCGTAGCAGTGGACAAAGCTACCATTCATAGCCACTGACGACACGATATTTACAGTGTTAGAGACATGGCCTCCTGAGTGGCGAGCCCTGGATTTGGCGGAGCTGGATAAGGCAACAGTGTAGAAAAGGAAGGATGATTTGAAGCAGCGCATCACCTAACTGGCTGAGAGAAGGAGGAACGAAAAGTGGCTGCTGAGGTCGGGGCAGTCTGCGAAGTAGCACAGGCAGCTGTGGAGTAGAAGTAGGCTGCCAAAGCAGCAGCAACAACGCAGACAGTAAAGGCCGCCACAGTGCAAACAGAGGAAGGCCAAGCTTGCAGAAGAGACCGTAAACCTAGGGAATGCCTCTACACAGCTTAAGCGGCCATGCATCATAGAAAGATCAGGCCCAAGAAAGAAGGTCAAGGCCTCAAAGCTGGCTATCGACCCGATCAGATTAATTGAAGGTGATCTCCATGACATCGGCAAGACAGTTCATGATGTCACTATTGAAATTCTCCAAGACTTTATGACGGAGCAGTAGACTATGTTGGGGGCCCTAAGGGCGAAACTGCAGGAGTTATAGGTGTGGCCCCCGCAGGAAGGTACCTTGTCTACCCATATTGCAGCAGGCACGTCGGCAGCAGAACAGAAGCTACGCACGAAAATGGCCAATACAATAACATTGCAGATGGAGCGCTAGTCTCAAAAAGCACAATGGAATGGGTGACACTTAATACAATGAAAGGCATTGGCCTTAACTTGACTGCCCTTTGCCATGACACACTTTATCAGCTACAGGATGGGATAACAACAAAACTCCGCACTAGAGAGAGTCACGCAATCTAGGTTCTGAGAGAGCAGAAGATTAATATAGAACAACTCAGCGTGTAGTGCGATGAGTTGGTATCGTAGAACATGTTGGCACTTGAAATTTCACCTAGGCTGTGATAGACCAATCTCAAGGCTACATCAAACCATTCAGCCTCGTAGCTAGCCCTACGAGGCAGGAGAAGGCTCTCTCCGGTCAAACTCGGTGGATTTTTCAATAAGATGAGTTGGCCAATTAGAAACACTGATATTAGGCTAGTAAACTGATAAGGAGGGTTGATTTAAAGTTTTTGGGGTTTTTGGTGGCAATTGGAGGGAGTGCAATTCAGGGTGCGTGGATTGAGCTCAGTTTTTGCAGGTGGGTCTT
>APFE031198825.1:0-14317 GCA_000404065.3 Pinus taeda
ATCTCATATGCCATTTCCTTCTCGGAATGTGTGGTACTACATGGTCCTTGACCCTGTCAAGGATGATGCTCTTGGCCGTCGCCATTGCCTCCTTGTACTTGTCGTTATCATTGGGGTCGACCGGGACTGGGATAGCTATAACCTTCAAGGTGAAGTTCATGACACGATTTCTGTCAAGTATGGATAAGATTTGGCCTTCCAGACTGCGAAGTTCGACGCTCCATCTAGTTTATCTTGGTCTCTTACTCTATGTAGTGCCATGATGCTCTTCTACTTCCCTCTTGGAAGTTCTCTGTTCGACTCTTCCTAGTCTCTACTTCCCATGTGGAAGTTCTCTTATGGACTCCCTTTGAGTCTCGATTTCTCTCCTAGAAATCCTTTTGCCATTGTCGAGATGCTCCCTACTCTGATCGTCTTGTGCAACCGCACCACTGATTTGGGTTCCTTGGCTAGAAACCCTCGGTAGCAACTCCCTCCTCTTGGCCTTGCTCTGTCAGGTACTATTTTGACTACAGTACCTCACCAACTCCACTCTACAATATTCCCACAGCCTTCTAAACCCCAACAACCTAATGTTGAGAGCTCTTAGGCTCTGCGCAATCTCGGTACCAGCAACTTGGCCTCCTCAGCCAACTGTGTCAGCCCTCCCAGCTTCTGCATGGCTCTGTGTGAGGCTCCCTTTGCCTTCCATAACCTTTGTGCTGCCTCTTCCCAACTCACCCTTGATGACGCAGGTAGTGCGTCACCCTTCCCTTGTTGCTGCTTTGCTAGAAACAACTTCTGTCACCTCGGGACAACTGTCTTTTGCTGCTATTGCGCCGCTTGGCTGATGTCCTCAGTCCTCCTATGATCTGTAATCACGCTCTGATACGATGTTGAAGTTTCTAAGTCTACTTAGCTAGAAACCCTCCATGCACTTTTTCATGCTCAACATATTACAAATCAACAACTGAAGGAAACAGAAACAATCACAACATATGACACCATTATTTTTGGACCAATGTCCTCGGAAAAACCCAATGTGGGAAAACCGGTGCAGCTATCTGAGGGTTTTCGTATTAAGCAATATTAGAGTACAATCTGGGTGCCAAGATTGGCCTATCCAATAGAGAATTTCCTTGGCAGTAATACCTCTCAGCTTCTGAAAAATGTCTTGGCTGAAACCCTAGATACTCGTTCCAGCAGCTCCTCAGCACCAATCTGCCCCAGAAACCTCAGCGTCAACCTCTCTTTGCACTGCGTCAGCCCCTCTCTGCCCAGCGCTGGCCTTGCGTCACCTCGGATGGGGCTGCGTCAGCCTTAGGAGGTCATGCATCAACCCTCTTGCCCTTTGCGTCAGCAACGCTAGCCTCTCTGAGGCTCTGCACAGCGCCCGACTGCCTTTGCGTGGCCCTGCGTGAGCCTTGGCTGGCTTTGCGTCACTCTCCCTGGCTACTACGCTGCTCTCCCGACACTATCTCTGCCTCTCTGTACTCAATGCTCCTCAGCTGCAACTCCCAATCACTAATTCTATCTCTCTTAGCAAACCCCACTCTAGAGAATAGAATGACTGATCACTCTGGTGTCATCTCCAAGTGACCCTCAAGCCTCCTCTTATACTTTTCTTGTTGACATATCAACGACCGAGATTAAGTCCCTAATCAATGGCTGAGATTAGATCTAGCTTGATCCATGTCTTTTGGACCATTCTAACACAGTTTCATATTAATTCCCATTAATATTTTATTTTTCGCTAAGTTTAGACTTAGGGACTCCATTAAAAATATTAATGATTTTAATATCTCCTGAACTGTTTAGAATCTTCCCAAACCCTTTCTGGGTATTGGAGATCTCGTGTGCCCCAACCTCTCCACCAAATTTCGTGGCTAGAGCACATTCGATGCTACCCAAATCAACATACCCAACTTGTATCTTGATCGAGACCTGCTACCATATGCCCCGTTTGTCTTCTCCTCCTTCCTATATCCATGACTGATCCCCATTTATCACGGCTTTTGCAAAATTAGATCGGCTTTGAAGGATGATTGCATAATATTCAACTTGCTTTTCCTAAGCTTTGGCAAATACTTCTTCTCAATCTACCTGCTGTTATCTACCTTACAACTTCTGATCCCTTTCCCCAGACTCCTTAGCGTATTAGACTCCACTGATTTCTCCCATCCTACAAATGTCTCTTCAGGCCCGTACAGAGAGTCATATGAACTGTACTCAACTATTCTGCTCTTTATCCTTGGTTTTCTATTGTCTTGCAACATACCATATAAGATAAACCAAATAGAAGACATAATTAAGATCTTTACCTCAATGTATCTTAGGGGAGACAATCACATCTGCACAACTTAGTTCAGATTAGCATGATACATAATAATATTAAGAACTTAACCTCGATGACAGTAATCATCATGCATATGACCACAAATGCATATGGCAACAAGTTAACTATCATGCATGACTAACCAATGCACGTGTATATGACCACAGTAATCAATTAGCATCTATCATGCATGTAACCATAACAACAATAGAATGATTAGCATCCATATAACCGCAATGCATATAACAACCATTAACCATCATGCCTGCATGGCAACATACAAACCTGTATGACGATTTGCTTTTACCCCAAGGTCTAGTGATGCAACCTTGCTCTAATACCAATTTGTAACACCTCCTCCCACATTTACCCACTTTTACAAGCTCTCCATGGTAAACATGAGATGAGCGCCACTATGATATGACTTGACCTCGAAGTTCCAGTTATGGAAGTGGGGTCAACAATCGACAATAAACTGACATTCCACAGGGACTACAGACAACTTAGGAGACTGCAAACCACCCCGGGTTATCAATCTTTGAGATGGAACTCATTTTGACTGACCTAATTCCATAACCACACCCTTGACACTGTGCATGTGGTTATGAGACTATAATCGCACTCATAAGCTTGCTTCCATGTGGTTATGACCTAAAATCCCCAGTTCTGTGCCAGCGATTATGAGATCTGAGCCACTTTTTCAGGTTAGGCTCCAAACCACTAACCAAAATTGCTTGTAATATTATAGAATGATAATTAAAATGATAACAATACTAACCATTCAAACTTGAACAAGATCTTGACCAGGACATTCCTAGTACAAAATAAACATTTCGTAAAACTTATGGTAACCATGAAAGCTACAGGTCATGAATGCATATCTGATCATAAACTTTTGAATTTTGTCTAAGAATCACTAAGAAGGCTCAATGCCCTCTCAAGCTAGCTGCAATAACATTTATTACCCCATGCATTCATCAACCATTCGGTAACCTATCAATTCATGAACAAGAGCCATAGCTGGGGCACATCATATAACCAAGTATATAAATAACATATAACCATAGTAGAAGCTCTAGTGAATCAACCATAATATCGACATACTAACTAGTACAAGTGCTCATAAATCAAAATAGGAAAATAACTCATATTAACATATGAAAGTGTTGACCAAGTCAGGGACTTCCATGTACCACTCAACTATAGATTGCGCTGAACCAAATCTCTCTTTTTGCCAATCACACCCACGCGATATTCCAAGCATGATTGTGGGATCATATGGGTTAAACTAAGACAAAACCAACCATGGCTTTTAGAGGCCAAACCACCTCAACCCTGACCACAATGATCTCACCTATACGGTCTAGAAATTGCTGACATCAATTAGATTGGTCTCTACCCAAGTTGTCCAGGGTTCCAGGAACTAGTAACTCAACCCACATCTAATTCAAGGCTCCAGAGCATTTGTTTCAATTCGTGGCTTCAGGGACAAGTAACTCAACCCATAAGGCTCTAGAGCGTTTGTCCCAACCTACAGGCTCTAGGAACTAGTAACTCAACCCAAGCTATTCTAGAGCTCCAGAGCATTTGTTCCAACCCATAGCCAAACAGAGCCTAAAAACCAATCAGAAAAACAAGTGGGAAACCCACAACACCATGACTATCCAGGAAATGGTAAGGCAAGGCTGAAACCACTGTCAATCCAGACAAATCTCCATGCCAATGACAACACATAACCAATAAACCACATGTATATACCATGCATACAAAAATCAACATGTTAAATCTCACATGCACATTGTTACCTGCAATCCACAACTAATTTCTGTCCTTGCCATTGTCCAAGCTTCCTCTTGCTTTCCTTGCTTGCTTGTCCAAGTGCTTGTTCCTTCTCCTTTGCTAATCCTAATCAAAAGATGAGCAAAAGCTATCAACTGTTTCTCAGGTGCCTTTTTATCATTGATATCTGGTATCTTCCTTTCTTTTTTCCTTTTTTTTTCATTTTCCTTCATTTTCCTCTAATTTCCTTTGCATGCAAATTTGTGCCTCTTCACCTTCCTTTTCTCCTATTTTCCTTTATTTTCATAATTAAAGCACAATTATTGCCTCTTTGTCTTTGCCCAATGCCTTTGTCAATATCCATAGCCATTCAACTTGGAATACAAGTTCGATGACTGATCCAAAATGGATTCAGTTTTGCCTCTAGATCAAAGTCTCCAAATTCAGTTGAAAGTGGGATCAAGTCGAAGTGCTCGACGAGACGATTCCAACGGTGTGAATGATGCGAAAATCCGAGTTCGGATGAAGAAGTTAAGGCCAGTCAAAGTTTCAGGCAAACTAGGGCAAAAAAGGTCAAAAAGGTCAAAGTCAACGGTCATAAAGTCAAAGATGACATCAGCAGGACATGTGTCATCCTGGGAATGTGCCACATGCCTGTGATGATGTCAGCAAGGAGGGTGACATGGCTGGTTTTGATTGGTGCATTTGGACCAATCCGGCGCTGACACGTGGCAACCC
The DNA here is from genome assembly GCA_000404065.3 of Pinus taeda. Lineage (NCBI taxonomy): Eukaryota > Viridiplantae > Streptophyta > Pinopsida > Pinales > Pinaceae > Pinus > Pinus taeda. The sequence goes on from APFE031198825.1 coordinate 4,832, forward strand.
AGATTTGTCCAATGTTGGCATGTCAATTCCAAAAATTGGGGGTCAGGGAGGATCGAACCCCTGACCTCCTGGATTCCTAAGTCTTTCCTGGATTTCGCTCACCGGATGAGCCAACGTGTTGCTTATTAAACTGAGGCGATAAACTTATATTTATTTGTGATAAGGGTTAACCGCCGGAAAAGGGTCGGGCGATCGGGTCAACCCCAAACCGCTGGACCCTTAACCTTGGAAGTTATGTAACCGCCGGTATTCGGGACAGGTGTCAAGCGATGAATCTAAGGCTTAACCCATATACGATATACCATATTGTAACAATATATCATAATATATCCAAGTGCCGAACCATAGCGCAACAACCTTATCATATATATAATATATGATATATATGTCATGGAATTCAAAATGCCAAAGCGTTGGGTGGGGGATTCGACTCGCCGACCTCCCCAAACCTTAAACCTTTCACCACAAGCGCTTGCCATTGCACCAAACCTTCGGGTTTGTCAACAAGCCAACATGAAACTGTTTTAAAATTTATTTGTAGGTACAGTCCGCCGAGGAGCGCCGGTTTTCGGAGGTGGTTTTTAGGATTTGCAGAGGCGGTTTTGTGCACAAAAAGGTGGTTTTTGATAGTGCAAGGGTGGTTTTGCTCATTCTAGGGGGTCTGGAGGTCAATTTGGCCAATTATGAGCAAGTTTATACTCATTTGACTCAAAATTTTGACCTGGACGCAGTGGTGACGTTCATTTTCTCATCTGAGACTTTGTTTTTGAGCTCATGCTTGTAACAACATTCTTGAAGACATAATAGAGAGGTCAACACAGGAAGCGAAAGGACCAGGAGACGTAGCCAGGAAGTCTAGTGAACTGCCTTATTAAATTTTGTTGTGTTGATGTGCTTGAACATGTTTTCAAATGGTTTAATTGTTTATGCTATTCACAATCTTTTCGATCCATTGCATTAAATAACATAAGAGAATTCACACATAGTCTATAATACCTTTTTCATTAACGGATTTGGCCTTATTTTCTTTACCTGGAAAATCAACGAGGGGATGTTACAAGAAATGGGAAATAAGAGCTCAAAGGATCATAGTTAAATCAATTAAGGATTCTATTGTTCCATTTGTTGCAAATCTGAAGGCGTCCAAGGTCATGTACGATAAACTAGTGAATTTGTACTCCGTAAATACAACAGGTCAAAAGATGTCTTTGCGGAACAAGCTATATATGATAAACAAAGCGAAAGATGAGTATATGGCATCCTTCCTCGTGAGAGTCTCTCAACTAAGAGACCATTTGGAAGGACTTGTGGAAGCAATCACTGATTCAGAGGTGACCATATGTGTTCTAAATGCATTGGCACCAAAATGCAACAACTTTGCAACAAGTATCTACTCCAAGAAGGATTCAACTCCCTTTGATGAGTTGTGGGCGCAATGCATACTGGAAGAATCAAGGATCAAGGTCAAGGATGGCATTGGATTAGATGAGGAATCTCAATCCTTTCTAGCTCGAGTCAAGAAGATGAAGAAGGGAAAGTTTGGCAAGTCCAAGAAGAAAGATATGTCCAAGGTGCTTCAAGTGCAATCAGTTTGGACACTACAAGAGGGACTGTGCAAATCAACAAAACAATAAGAGAAATGATAGAAGTGAAACTCATGTAGTTGAAGCAGTGGGAGAATTTGAGAAGAAAGCAAAGAAGAAAGTGTTAGAAAATAAAAAAGGCAGAAAGATTTTCTTATGTTGATAATTACTTGTGATTTTCTTATATTCTTTATTAATTTTGTTTATGTTCTTCTTTTATATTCTTTTCATCAAACAATCATTAAAATAAAACATGAAGTTCAATGACACGAGATGTAGGCACTCAACTAGGGCTAAAACCTCTCTATAGGGGAAAACCCAATCAAACTCTTCCACTAATAAATGAAATTGAGATAGACCAAGTCCTTAGACCCAAAAGACCTTCCTCCTCCACCAAGTCAACCTTCCAATATGATTCAACAAACTTTAGTAGTCTCTTCTTGTCCAACAGCTACAACCCAGCAACAACTGAGAATTTCGGCCCCGAGCAACTAGAATTTCGGCCCTACTACAAGTCCATAATTTCTTCCTCCCCAACAACTTTAGAATTTTGCTCGTGTGAGAATAGAGAGAAAATTCGACTAACTTTTGCTTGACAAAGCCTTCCTTCTCTTTCACTAAGGTTTTCTTCCTCTTCCTTGAATTTCACACCCTTTTTATGCTTCCAACAATTGTAGATCGGACTTCTTGAATTGCTTCTCCAAATGAGGTTGAATTGTTGCCCTTTTATAGTGGTTTTTGCCTCTCTAATTAGGTCGACTTGGTGGAGGAGGCCTAAATGATCTGTTTTACATAAAAATAAATTTCTATCTTGATTGACAAAGCCCAAGAAGGGTCTTTTATGTTATGACATGGACAAGGACACTTGAAATAAACCCTAGAAGCCTACAATGGAGGCTTTGACCTAAGAACCATTGAATTAAGCATGAAACCCATGCTTTAATAAGCCAATTTCTTTTATAATAATTTTTTCTTTCTTTCTTTTGAAAAATACATTCCATCTTGACTCAAATACAATTATGAAGACTAATACCAGTTACATTTTTCAACACTCCCTCTTAACTAGGGAGGTATTCATTATTACATATATACAGAGCTACATGGAAGATCTCAAAGTGATATATGCTATGAAGAGTCACAACACGCACAATGCTATGGATTAGATACCTGACTAGGGTACTCTAATCTGGTGGGACTGAGGTGTACTCAAGCTTTAGCCACTTTAGTTACCATCAGGAATTTAAGCTCTAATACCAACCCAGGGATCTAGGTGCGTATCAAAGGTTGGAGCTCGATGACCAACACCACCCTTCCTACTTTGAGATCTAAACATCAACACATAGGCCGACCAGATGTCCTCTCAAGCATCTTGTTGCGATAAGATGCTTCATCTCTTTTTATCAACTAAATTAAATATATATATCCACCACTCCAAGCATGCTTCAAACGTTCAATCTTTTTACAGAGAGATTCTGCACAATCACAACCCCAATCAGTAACAAACTTTCAAGTATATATACAAGTAAAGACAAGCCTTTGGGGTCCTCAATCATCCTTATGCTACCTATATCATTGTCAAATTATCCGAATACAACTTGTTAGAAACTTTTCTTCTTTCATTTCTTCAGTAGCACCAAATATGGCCTCAATACTTCTCAAGTCTTTTGTTTGCAAATCTAATTGTAGTACTTTCATTCATTCTTCGGTTTCAATCTTTCTTCAAGGTATTTACTATGATTGTCATAATATGCCCTCCCTCTCAACTGAGGAGATATACCATTTCTTCTATCCAAGCTTCCTTTCAACTTAGGGAGAACAACAACTTCCTTCTTTTATAATCATCGGAGAAATTATAACATTTCAAGGCTTCATTCTTTCTCATGGCATCAAGGCCATGCTTATTATTATGATCTTCAATTACAAACATCTTCAACATCTTGAAGATGTACCTTCAAAACTTTAATAGCAAGTACAACCAAATACAAATATATAGAAGCATGAAGGTAACTATATCAAAATCATATCATTACAATGGAAGCATCAAAACATTCAAACTTTAGACATCAGATACCTACACCTAGTTAGGTTCATAATCAACAAAGGTTATATCCTTTTATATTTTAGACTTTAACAACTTGCTAGGGTTTTGTCATAAACCTTAGACTCTGTGTTCGAGACACAAAGCCTTAGATTCAGTCAAATAACAATCCAAGCATAGTATTATACATCTAAGTTTTCAACAATATGCTTTTAGAATTACATGTCAGATTCTACAAGGGTTTGTTGCAAACCCTAGATTTGATCATTAAGGCTAAATCATATCACTAATTGAAAACAATATCATCATGCCCTAGAATATCAATCTCAACCATGGTTTTGTTATATATCCTAGATTTCATCAACTATCAAGATAGCATACTTGCAAATACATATCTAGGGTTTCCTTATCATGAACTAACATCTCATATCAATATCCATACCTACTAGGTAAATTCAAGACACAAACATTAATACATTAAAGTTACATATACAACAATTTTGACCAGAGTAGGGTTTCAATCATGCGGAAGAATATACACCTAGGATTTCTTTTCTAGGAACTTACTTTAGTCATTACAAGGGTTTTATTTCTAAACCCTAATTCACCAAACACTAAAAATGTAGGGTTTCATCATATAATGTAGACATTAATAGTAAACCCTAAAGGACTAGGGTTTTTACAACATTACCAAAAACCTAAATTTCAAAAGAATAGGATTTCATCATATGTTGTAGATTTTATTAACAAATCCTAAGAAGACTAGGGTTTCATAATCAACATTGTCATACCCTTGGCATTAAGAGGCTAGGGTTTTACAGTGAACCCTAAGGGTTAGGGTTTCACAAGAATGATCAAATGACAAAGAGATAATATGATGAGGGTAGATTCAATCTACTGATTAATCACCCTAGCAAGAATCTTTATGATTGAAAACCCTAGACATAAGAATGTTAGTAATATAAAACAAATTTCAAAAGAAGCATGATCATACCTTTTGTATGAAGAAAACTTTGCAACAAAACTTGTAGTCTAAGACATACCTTGAGTTTTCTTTAACAAACCTTTTAGTACATCAATTCTTGAAGGGCTTCCTTTGCAACAAGATTTCTTTCATGATTCAAGTCTTTCCTTTGAGGTCTTCTCCATAACCTTTGTGCATTCTGCAAGCTTTCCTAACCAAGGAACATATAAGGAAAATGTTATTAGTATACAATACAAACAAATTTCAATATGAGGAGGAAACCAATCATGAAAGATAAAACAAAGAACAATATACTTATCTTTTGGTAAAATTTTAAAGGCTCTCTCTTAATCCAGTCTTTTTGAGGGATACCTACAACTTATGAAAACAACTTCAAGAATTTCTAATAAAATATATTGAATATATTGGTGGAACTTCATCAACAATATTCCCGTGTTCTCTTTCTCTCTTTTTATTCCTTGGATTTTCAGGACAATGACTTTTGTAATGTCCCATCTTATGACAATTGTAGCATTCAATCTTGGATAGGTCAACTTTCTTCCTAGGTCTTTTAAGCTTCTTGAATACACCCTTCTTCTTGTGTTGAGCAGTGTAGGCATTTGAAATGGTGTCTTCTTCATCCTCCTTGTTATTTACTAATGAGATGCGAGCTTCTTCTTGTCTGCATGCCATTCCACATTTGTTCAAAGGTAGGAGTATCTTTCCAACTGTTGATCCCTGATGCGAAAAAAGCTCCATGATTTTGGTAGACCTAGTAGTGCAGCAATCACGAGTTCTTTCTCTAGTACAACTTCATCAGTAGCTTGTAGTTCATCTCTTATTCTAGAGATCCTTACAAAATATGATGAAACAAAATCATCTTTCGTCATCTTAATTGTTCTTAGTTCATTCTTGAGACTAGCTATCTGACCAATTTTGTTGATGGTGAACAACTTAGAGAGGGATTCATACTTTTCTTTAGCGGATTCTATATTGGATAAGTATGGGATTAGATTGTCCTTCACTCCATTTGCTATTAGGTTCATGGCCAAGATGTCGATTTCTCTGAATTTCTCCTTTCCTACATCATCTGTAGGTTTCTTAACTTTTCCTTGAACAAGATCCAAAAATTTATGCTTAGCGAGAATAAGATCTATCCTCTTCTTCCATGCCCTGTGGTTGGAGGCTCTTTCTAGCTAGTTTTCTGTCTTCATTGAGGTTGTCATAATTTCTATAGATAGTGGGCTTCTCATCTTATATGATCCTTTCCTTGATGACCTTCTTTTGTTCCTTCCTCCTTAAACTTTTTGTCAATAGATCTTCAAGCTGCCTTTTCCTTTCTTCTTCACCTTAGCTCTGATACCATGTTAGAAAATCATAAAGGAAGAAAGATTTTCTTATGTTGATAATTACTTGTGATTTTCTTGTACTCTTTGTGAACTTTGTTTATGTTCTTCTATCTTCTTTTCATTTAGCAATCATCAAAATAGAACATAAAGATCAACGACACCAGATATAAGCACTTAGCCAGGTCTAAAACCCCTCTATAGGGGAAAACCCAGTCAAAATCTTCCACTAGTAAATCAAATTGAGATAGACCAAGACCTTAGACCCAAAAGACCTTCCTCCTCCACCAAGTCATCCTTCCAATATGATTCAACAAACTTTAGTAGTCTCTTCTTGTCCAACAACTACAACCCAACAACAATCCATAATTTCGGCCCCCAACAACAAAATTTTTGGCCTCCCCAACAACTTTAGAATTTTGCACGTGTGAGATTAAAGAGAGAAAATTTGACTTCCTTTTGCTTAATAGAGTCTTCCTTCTCCTTCGCTAGGGTTTTCTTCCTCTTCCTTGAACTTCACACCCTTTTCTGCCTCCAAGAATTGCAGATCAAACCTCTTGAGTTGCTACTCCAAATGAGGTTGAATTGCTGCCCTTTAATAGTGGTTTCTGCCTCTCTAATTGGGTTGACTTTTCCAGGTTGAGGTTGACTTGGTGGAGGCCTAAATGACCTATTTTACATAAAAATAAATTTGTTTCTTGATTGACAAAGCCCAATAAGGGTCTTTTACATTATGACATGGACAATGACACTTGACATGAACCCTAGAAGCCTACAATGGAGGCTTTGACCTAAGAATCATTGGCTGAAGCATGAAACCCATGCTTTAATAAGTCAATTTCTTTTATAATAAAATTTCTTCTTCTTTCTTTTGAAAAATACATTGCATCTTGACTCAAATACAATTATGAAGGCTGATACTAGTTACATTTTTCAACAGGAAGAAGTGAAGGATCTTTACTACTAAACAAAGGTTCATTGACTTCTCGGTTTTTTATGAATGTTGTTTTTTTTAGATGATATGTTTTGCATAAGCATCATAGGATAGAAGCATATGTTAGTAGCATGTCTAGAATTTACATGATTAAGTTTCTTAGTGGATATCATCTAGGATATAATGTTAGACCATTCTACATATTGTTCATCCGTATATTATCTATCGTTATGCTAGAGGTTGTCATCTTGCTAAAATGGATTATTGTAATCTGGAGAGGACCATCATTTTGGAAAGTCCTTGGAAAAAGCATCATGACAAGAATAGTATGTATTCTATGTAATGTGGAAACATACTAGTAAAAAGGGATGAAGAGTTGCAATGGGCCAAGATACAAACTTTTTGTGAGATATATGGATAACTAGATGATTGGATGAAAGCATAGGAATGTATGTTGAAAAGTAAACTTTAGATAAGATTCATATGTGCAAGAATCTTATAAAATGAAGTTGGTTATAAAGATATGCTAAGTGTTAATGATGATGGAGAAGAATAGAGTTTGACTTACTTAAGAATGTATAGAAGATTAGGACTTTCTCTAGAATATGTAAGATGATAATTAAACATCCTAGTATAATCTTTGGAAGAAAAGTTGTAACTTGGTAATCAAGTTCGGTCCTTGGGCATTTCGATGCATGGAAGTATCAAGTGGAGATGGTCAAGAGGATGTTAATGGTACGAGAAGGTCACCATGGTGAGGTAAGTCTATTTCATTTATGATTTGGTTATCTAGATAACATATTATTTTTGACTATCGGGAAAAGGATGTTGTAGGAATATATGATGTTGCAGGAATATTATTTTTTGGCTACCGGGAAAAGGATGTTGTAGGCAAGTTCAATTATATGGATGAAGAATGTTGAGAGCTCAATGTCTGGTACTTAGCAATTATGAAGTCAAGATGAGTCCATCTTGGGATTTGAAGGTTAGCTATACGAGAAGATAAGTTGAAGGTCAAGGAAGATCACTTTCATGATCAGATTGAAGGTCGGGAAGGCTCAATGCAATGTCTTCATGATTGAAGAAGAAAGTGATGAGCAAGTAAGGTGACCTGGATCTTGTCACAAGAATGAAAGAGTGGAGACGGCTCCATGATACCTCGGAAGGAAAACAAGTGATGCAAAAGGAGGTAGCGATGTGGCTATGAAGATCCTGATCAAGTAGCTGATACTCTCATGAAGACAAGCAGTGGGGCTTGTTATGATGGCTTCCATTATTGAAGGGAAGGAATCTCCTTTGGTTTGAGAGGGAGCAAAATGTGTCTCTGTGCAAGGTTCTATTCTCAATATTAAGGGAGAATAAGGGTGTACTCTCTGGTTGAGAGGGAGTGATGATGAACATCACATGTGCATTCTCCTCTTCAATTGATGAAGAGAGAATGACGAAGGATTTGATAAGCATTTGTGGTTTCCTTGAGGATATAACATCCAATAAAGGAAAGGTACTGACACTCTTTGAAGATGGGACAAGAATCCAAGAGAAGATTGGTCGAAGAGGACTGATATTCTTTGAGGACTGATGTATGGAGATCCAAGATAAGAACAATCCTAAGAGGAGATACCTTTTGGACATCCAGATGGGGTATGTACCTTAGAGAGGTAGTGCGGTATCCAACGTAAAGCCTCCTAGCATAATGCTCTTGATTAATGTAGAGCTCATCCAGTTAGGCCTATGGGACAATGGTCGTCATGATGATGATGCTTGCAATATGGCTCATCAATCTGACTTTTCTTGAGAACTCTTAAGTTTGAGATATGATGTTGTACTGGTTGTACAATTATGAATACATCCCTAGTTAAGAGGGAGTGTTGAGAAATGTAACTAGATTCAGTCTTCATAATTGCTATACTCATTTCAATATGTATCCTATGTAACAAACAAGAAAAAGAATTTTATTATTATTGTTAGTAAAGAATGGGTTTCACGCTCATTGTTGATGATATTTTAGGTAAAAGCACGTTCTTCATGCTTCTAGTGTTTGTTAGGTCTTAGGATTTATTGTTGACTCAACATCATGTTTATAAGACCCTTCCGGGGAATTTGTAATTGTAAAAACAATTAATTTTTAGTTTAGAAAGTCCTGGAATCTCCAAGAGTACAATTCGGCCAAAAGGAGGGAATTCGATCCATTGAGAAGGCTATATAAAGGGCAGTTCGACTTCATTTGGAGACACACTCACACACAAGTTCGATACCTAAGAAAGAGTTTGATCTATAGCTGGGTAGTTGCAAGAAGGAGAGCAAAGGTTTAGAAAAAGGAAAAATGACGATTTTTGTTTTGTTTTTGGGCTCTATCTCTCTCACAGGTGCAAAATTCTAGGGTTTTTGGGTTGTAGAAAGAAGCCGAAGTTGTAGGTTCGAGTTACAGTGGGACGAAGTTGTTATGAATATGTTAATTTATGGTATGTTCTATGCTTAGAGCAATTTACTTCTTTTTATTATTATTATCGACAGATTAGCAATCACATGTACAGTAAGTAAAGTGCAGATAGAACATTAAACGATTGACAGAAAACAAGCCGAGACAAGAGACACAAGATGTGGCGGCTAGCTAGGGACAA
>APFE031198827.1:0-10534 GCA_000404065.3 Pinus taeda
CATGAAGAGCAGAGGTATGGGGCTTGACAAAGAGGACAATATGGCTATTGATGGGGCCATATAAACTGCATATAGTCATGGTGACAAATTTCAGTGTAACAGAATGTGTATCTTAGATGATGTTTATGTTTGTTAGATCATTATCGTCATAATGCTTATTTTTATGAAATAATGTTTATTATAGATTATGTATTGGTGAATGTATATCAAACTTTTATATATGAAATTGCATGTAAAACATCTTACTTTAAAAAAAAATGCAAAGATATTTTTATAAATTACAAAGTTTATTATGGTTGAAACTATGATTGTAAAATTACGATAAATATTTTTCTATTGCTTAGATAGTTCATTGATATTTCATCTAACTTAATAGTAATATTTCAATACTACACGTAAATTATTAAAGTAAATAATTATAGTTAGTTCTTAAAAAGACGAAAATGTGTAACTCATTCAATTTTTTATATAAAAATTATTATAATAAATGACTCAAAAATACAATTTAACTAATTCAATATTGGTTTATAAAATTCAATCTATTGTTAAGTTTAAAAAACTTTAAGTTAGCATTTTTTACAATCTGCAGCCTAGATCCATCTTAACTATGGATCTACCAAGTGTCGAGAGGGACCAAATCTCTTGATATGCAAACATCTTTTTGAGTGAAAAGAGATTTGATCCTTTTAGGCGCTTGGTGGATCTAGGTTGCTGGTATAATATATATAGTCAACATTGGAATATTTTATTTATAATTTACGTTCTCCACATTAAAATTTTGAAATATGCCCCCTCATACCTTTATCCTGTATGTATACATTTAATTATTTTTATTATTAATATTCTCTAAAATATTACATATCAAATCGATATTAAACTTTGAAAATTTTACAAATATCCCTCATACATTGAATTAGAAAGCAACTATTTATGGAATAAGAATTCTCTCAATCTTTCTTACTAAAGTGAAATATAAGAAAATTTTCAATTTAAATTACTTCATTTTTCTCTATATAAAATATCTAATAAAACTATATTATTTAATATGGACATTAAAATATTTTGCTTATGGTTGTTAGTAAAATATTTTTTGTTATAAATATATTTTTGTTTTAAATATCACATGTAAACATAGAATGAATTACACATAATGTAGTATCAATAGTACTATTTCTTATCATGTGAAAAAAAATACATTTTTTCCTTGTAGTAAAAAGCAAATTGTATTTTTTTACTCATTACATTTCTTCCTCATAATAAAAGCTATTTTTTTTTTTACTTTTGGTTACATATATCTCTATATAAAGCTATATAAGTTTATTATGAGGAATTGTAATTATGGCCGATGTTAATTTATTTTCTTATTACTATTTTTTAATTTGTTAATTTCAATTATTATTTTATTATTTTTAAATGTAACATTATGTGACAACATCTCTCCCATAATAAGTTGCAGAGCACCTCTCAGCGTGACTAATTTAGATTTAATACAACTTTAAAAAATTATATTTTTATACAATTTATTTTATTACTAAAGTTATGAGATTTTCAAGCAATTTAAATTTAATATTTATATCAACTCTTACCAGTTTAAATTAAAAATTTCTCTCTCTAAAGAAGAGGACAAAGAAATGTAAAATAATGTTTGTGATCAACTTACTTGTAGTTGGGGATTTTTTCTATTGGAAGTTCTCCCTTAAAGAGGAAATTGAACTTTTTTCTAGTAATAAAGATATAACAATTTGATGTTATTTTGGTTCTTTATGTCAGGCTAGGAGGTAAATCCTCAAATTGAATTGTGTTTCTTTGCATTGAGATAGCTCATGGATATATACAAGCAGGGAGAGACTCTTGGGCTTCACCTCCTAGCGTCTCTTCATATACCTATTCTCCATTATTTATTATTTACATATATTCACCCAGTCCCAATGATCAGGTGTCAACATTCCCCCCTTAGTCTTAAGGGATGTTGGTGAGTCCAAGCATCGTTCTGAACCTTTCGAACTTTTCTCTTCCAATTTCTTTGGTGAAGGTGTCTATAATCTGCTCATTAGTGGAACAATGGCATAGATAGATTGTCTTGGCCTCAACATGATGTCAAATTAGATAGTATTTTTTATTGATGTGCTATGTTCGGTCATGGAACTTTGGGTTCCTGGCCAATTTTATTATAGAGGTGTTGTCAATCATGAGTGGAGTTGAATGCACTTGTTTTACCTGCAAATCTTCCAGAATTTTCCTGAGCCACACAATTTCCTTTGTTGCTTCAGCTGATACCACATATTCTACCTCTGTTGTGGAATCCGTTGGAACTGATTGTTTGTGTGATCTCCAAGAGACAGCTCTTGATCCAACACTCATAGCATAACCTGAAGTAGATACCCTAGTTTATTTGTCTCCATCGAAGTCTGGATCAGAGTATCCAATCAAGCTAAAGTCACCCACCTATGTATACTTGAGTCCAAACTCTTAGCTTCCCTTCAAGTACTTTAGAACTCTTTTTGTAGCAGACCAATGTCCCTCACAAGGTTTTTGCATAAACATGGAGAGGATTCCAACAAAAAATGAAATATCCCGTTTGGTAGTAGTCAGGTAGTTGAGACTTCCTACAAGCTATCTACACCTTGTTGCATCCTCAAATTATTTTCCTTCAATGGATGTGAGATTTAAGTTATGTTTCATTCGAGTAGTCAAAGGATTGCACTCAGCCATGCCAAACCTGTTCAACAGATCTCCAATGTACTTCTTTTGAGAGAGGAATATATACTTCGGATGTTGAGTTACTTCAATACCAAGATAGTAGTGAACAAATCTCAAGTCATTCATTTCAAAACCTTTCTCAATCCCTTATTTATGGATGCAATGTAGCTCTCATTGTTCCCTATCATCAAAAGATCATCTGCATATACCACAAGATATACAATTGTTTTTCCAAATTTATTGACTAACAAAGTTGCATCATTAAGATAATAATGTTTGAAGTTGAGTTTCAGAAGATGCTTAGTTAACTTTTCATACCAGGCTTGTGATGCTTGCTTGAGGCCATACAAGGATTTCACAAGTTTGCATACTTTATGTTCATGTCCCTTCACAACAAATCCTTCTGGCTGGGACATAAAAACATTTTCTTTCATATCTCCATTCAAGAAAGAAATTACATCCATTTGATGGACTTTCTAATCATTCTAAGCTGCCAAGACAAAGAGTGTCCAGATGGTATCCCATTTTGTTATGGGGGGGGAGTATCCTCATAATCGACCCCTTCCTTTTGTGCAAAACATTTTTCCACAAGCCTGGCTTTGTGCTTGTCAAGTGAGCCATCAAATTTATACTTTTTCTTGTAGACCCACTTGCAGCCAATTGGTTTGGTTCCCAATGGAGGACCAACCAGCTTCCAAGTGCCATTCATTATCAAAGCATCATACTCCTTTTGCATTTCTTCTTTCCATTCATCGTGAGAAGTAGCTTCTTTGAAGAAAGCTGGTTCAAAAGCTATAGACAAATTTAGTTCACAATCATAAGAAACATCTATATCAACAGGTGAATCAGAATCATCTACATCACCTTCATTTTTCTTGGTTGTACTTCGTGTTCCTATCTTTCCAACCTCGTCGAGATGAACACTTTCAAGTGTTTTTGTCAGCCATTTTGGGGGACCTTTCTGAGAGAATCCAAGATGCTTAGTTGATTGAGTTGGGACTGAATCAATATTGAGACTCCAAATTATGTCAATCACATCACTCAAAGGATCATCAGTGGTTGGAGCTTCATGTGGGGGAGAGAGTGCTTCAGAAGAAGATTCCACAGATTGATCCAGTATAGGAATCCCCCCTTCAAGATGTGGAATTTGATTATCAAATTCTTGAAACGATTTTGCATCTTCGAATCTATCCAAGCAATCAAGCTACCACTCAACAACATTGTCATCTTTAGAAGATTCAAGAAATATTACATCTCTGGATACAACAAACTTCTTATTAACTTCATCATAGAGACAGTATGGTTTGGAGGTATTTGAATACCCCAAGAAGATACACTTACGACTCCTTGCACCAATTTTGTTTCCTTTTTCCTTTGGTATCAAGGCATAATAGGTTGAACCAAAGACCCTAAGATGCTTTATCGAAGGAATGTGGCCATACCACATTTCATAAGGAGTCTTGTTTCTAATAGCATTAGATGGACATCTATCCTTTACATACACAACACATAGAACCGCATCAGCCCAAAACATCAATTTTACATTATTGAAAAAAATCATGGAACCTACCATATTTAAGATTGTCTTATTCATTCTTTCAGCTACTCCGTTCTGTTGGAGATTATAAGGCACAATTGTTTGATGTTTGATCCCATGTTGGTGAAGATAGTTTTCAAATTCTTTTGAAGTGTATTCTTTTCCATTATCAGTGTGAATATAGCCAATATGAGATTGTGCATCATTTTCAATCCATGCATGAGAGTTCTTGAATGTTTGAAAAGCATCAGATTTTTTCTTCAATAAATAAACCCAACACATTCTGGTGTAGTCATCAATAAATGTCATCATATATTTATTTTCGTTTGCAGAAGTAACAGGCATTGGAACACATAAATTTGATTCAATGAGTTCAAGTTTTCTATATGCTCTGGAATGTGAATCATGAAAATATTTTTTGCTATGCTTTTGTAGAATACAAGCATCACATTGCTTACGTTTCCTAGGAATTGTAGGCAAACCAGTAACACCATTTTTCTTCAACAAGCAAAGGTTGTCATAGTTCAAGTGTCCAAATCTGGCATGCCATAAAAGACTTGATGGAAATGTACCTTAATCATAATGAGAATTGTGTGATAAATTTTGTGCATGAACAGAGATACCTTGCAAATTCAGAAGTCTTTCTTCTTCTATCCCTGTCATGACAAGTGAGTGATCTGATGATTTTCTAACCTCAACCTAGCCATCAAATATATTAATGGAGTGTCCTTGGTTGTACATGTGAACCAAGGACAACAATTTTCTCCTTAGTTGTGGGAGATATAACACATCATGCAAAATAAAGTATGGAAGACTAGGAAATTTGAGCTTGATTGGGCCAAGCATTGATGGCTTGAGTTTTGGTTTGTCTACAAAGCATACTTCTCCATGAACATTGTCAGTAAATTCTTCCAAAAAAACACTTCTAAAAGTGATGTGGCAAGTTGCTCCTGAATCAAGCAACCAATCATTTTTCCAAGAACCAAGTGAAGCATTAAAAAAATCTTTAGTTACTTCAATATTACAATGTGACACAACATAGTGAGCGGATTCAGGTGCTTTACCTTTCTCTTTGCCATTGGTTTTAACTTTGGCTTGATTTATTTCCTAATCAATGTTGTACCAAGCCAACTTACATGTAGATGCATCATGTCCATCTCTATTGCAACATATGCAATGAAGATCAAACTTTTCTCCTTGAGAGTGTCTGCCCCCCTGCCTCTGAAATTTCTTCTTGCTCTTCCTCTTCGACCACCTTTTCCTCTAGAAGAATCTTGGGCATGATTCTTCTCTCTATGTGTAAGAAACACGTCTTCTTTAGAAGACTGAGGAGATGTCTTCTTATCAAAATCTTTCTCTCTCTCAGCCAATTTCTTCACAAGGGAGTCAAAGGTAATCTCTTTGAGGTTTCCATTTGCTTGCAATGACTCAAGATAATTTGAATAAGTGGGATAAAGTGCCTTAAAAAAAGCTATAAAAGGAATGTCTAGTTCAACATCAGTGGATTTGATATCATGCATAATAAATCTTAATTCTGATGCCAAAGCAAGAGGATCATCATTTTGTAATTCAAGGCTAAACAATTTAATAATTAATTGGACAAATTCAAGTTCAAAGTGTAAGTCATGGAGTTCCTTCAATCTCTGTAAGGCTTCAAAAGCATTTGAAAATGGTGACATATGGAGACTCACCTCTTCATTTGCAGATGATGCAATCCAGGCATAGGCCTTGTTGTTCTTGTTTTCCCAAATGGTGAACTCCTTGTCTGAGGTGGGCTTTACAGGTACATTATCTCCTTCTCATACAAAAATTCATTTCGACAACTCATTGAAAATGAGAGTATGTTTTATCTGTCGTGACCATTCTGGATAGTTCTCTTTCCCAGAGAGAACCACTCCAACTATAGAGATCAATGAAAGCAATTAAAAATGTGTACTGTGTAAAAAAATCACCCTTCTGCTGGAAAAAAAAAAAAAAAAATTGCACTTGTTGTGTAAAAAAAAAAAAATGCACTATGATATTTGAGGACAGAGGTATTATATGGGGAATGTTATGTCTATGGGAGGTGGTATATGGGGGAGGGTTTAACATTTGGGGGGACTTATTATCTGACTAAGAGTTGTTTGGAGGAGGCGGGTTCGGGCATGTGGTATGGTAACACAGTACCACTACAGTCAATGTAATATGAATACCGAGAGATGGAATGGTATTAACGCACAGGGGTCAACGGTTGCATTGTTTAGCCAATATGTGGTGTGGAGAGGTGTTAACCAATAGCGGAAGGGGAGGTGGTATTTATTGTGTGGAGTGCTATGGAGGGTTGTATTACGGTGAAGACAATACACAACGACTGGAGGAATTGTATCAGGCAACCACATTTATATAAAAAATGCACCACATGGATGGGGGAGGAGCATACAACATTTGGAGCGTAAGCATTTGGGTGATACAACCTTTGGAGCATACAACATTTGGAGCATAATCATTTGGGCGATATAACCTTTGGAGCATATAATGTTATGAATGGGAGGAGTGTAACACAGAGTTGGTGGGTGGTATGGGGGGGAGGAAGTGTGATGTTGCAAGATGGAGGAGAGGAGGAACAATAGGATCCCTCACACGTTAACTGCCGGAACAATGACAACCCTATGTGGTGCCCGAAGGTTTAGCACAGCTGCAGTCATAGTTGCATGATAAAAATGCCATACACAGTCACAGTCACGAATGCGCCATAATTTTCAAACAATTTCCAACATATGCAACCCAATGTTTTAACTTTGTTTGATGGGGAAAACAAAGCGATGACAGAGACATGATTTTTTTTTATTAACACAATACTTCTTCTGCCATTCAAGAACTTCTCAATCAATTTTTATATAACACTACCATTAAACCATTCATGAACCATCGAGCATACATGCTTCTAAACTGGTTTACCACACACAAACACCATCGAATATTGAACTAGAATTACACACCACCTCCAGGTGATGCAACAACTTGCTCCAGTCTTCACAGAAGGCAAAGAAATTCCTCAATGAAGCAATTTGATTCTTCAATAGTTAGAACAAAATGTAATCTAAACTAGTGTAATGCACAGAATTTTTCATGGATATGCTTGTCTAGGGAAATGCAAAATATGGCAGGGAGGAAGAGAATAATGGAAGGAAATTAGCAGGAGTTACAATGTAGAAAATGTTAATAATGGGAGCTAGCTCTAATACCATGTCAAGTCAGGAGGTAACTCCTCAAACTGAATTTTATTTCTTTTCATTGAGATAACTCATGGATATATACAAGCAGGGAGATACTCTTGGGCTTCACCTCCCAGTGTCTCTTCATATTCCTATTCTCCATTATTTCTTATTTAGATATATTTACATATATTCTCCCAATCCCAATGATTAGGTGTCAACACTTTATTGTTATTGTAATGGTTTAAATTTAACTCTTTTTAATAATAAATATGTGTTAAATAACACAATTTAAATAGGAACTCTTCTACGGTTGATGGCAAACATTTAGAGGTGAAAAGCATCTATGATGAAGGTGACCTAATCCCAGTGTTAGTGCTCTTTGCGGCCTCCCTTGCCACAGCTAGTTAGGGCCATGTTGCCCCTTGGCCGTCATGATGGAACCACATCAGAACCTTCTCAGCCAATCCTTCAAGGACATGGACATTGGTAGGCCTCCAAACCAAGATTCATTTTTCACAAAGTTTGCCTCCAACTTGGCCTTTTTCTTGATAGGAGGAAACCCTGATAATGAAGGAACAATACACTCTTAGAAAAAAGAATCGCCTCAGAGGAATAAGGAATAGAGAAACGGTAAAACAAAGATATTCACACAGCAAATGGAAAGGCCTCAGACATGCCTTCCCTCGTAGACATAAATCCTAAAAAATCTCAGGAGCAGTTGCAAGAACATAGGAAAAAAACAAATAAAAACTGCAACCCCGTAGCAAAGAAAATACCAGAACTAGAAATCCAAGACCCAGGAGTAGCAGTCTATAAGAATACATGCAAAAACATGCAGTAATATGTAAGTTTATGGGCATCTAGCCAATTGAAAGAGCCCTGAACTAGTGGATACAAAGAAAATGGGCACCCAAGGAGGAGATAAGACTTCAATTGGGATCCAAAGGATTTTTCACAGTCATCCTTGACCTTCTAGAAGATAGAGATAGAATATTTGAAGGAGGACCCTATTTCTACAACTCAGCTGGATTATTATACATGAGATTTTGGAAGGATAACTTCACACTAGAAAAGGAGGATTTCACAAGAGTCCCAGTCTGTGTCTGCCTTTACTCCTTACCAGTTTATCACTAGGCTCCTTCAGTCTTAAAAGGAATAGGAGACCAACTGGGGGAGTATATCAAAATATATGAAGGTACCAGAACTGGACACTACATTTCCTATGCCTGTATTTGCGTATACATTGATGTTTCTGGAGCCTTTCAGGAAGCAATAAACTTAATACTCAGGGATGAACTCTGGCTTCAAATTATAGACTACGAACGTATCCCTTTCAGATGGAGGAAGTGCCATGAGCATGAGCATCTCTTCTAATATGTCCTCTTAACAAAACCCCTCAATCTCTAGAGCAAGTAAGCAAAAAAAAGACAGTGAAGGCTTCACTAAATTCATCTCCGGGAACAAGAACAACAGGAAAAATGTGATCCCCAAGAAGAATCAATACAAAGAGGCAAGTCAAAACTAGTGCGAGGCACTTAACATCACTCAAGAGAAAACGGATCCCAACTACCTGACAGGAGATGAAGCATGAGAAGAGGGACTAAACCAAGAAGACAGATAATATGAAGATAGGGACACAGTCTATACAAATAGCAGGAAGGACCACTCACAAGAGGATACAGAAATGGAGCAACTAGTGACAAAAGAAACACCAGAGGAAAGTTCCATAGAAGAATCTCTGGAGGGGGTAGACTTAGCAACAAATGCAGAGGCATGGAAATTAAATGGAACTAATGCCATACCAGAACACCAGTTACAAAAAATTGAAGGTGCTTATCTCCTCCAAGAACATTTAAAACTCAAAGCACTCCACCCCACTCAAGAAAGTACGACATCAAAGGGCATCTTAGTAAATATTCTAGTAGGAGGACTCAACCTCAAAGGCCCAAGCCGGAAAAGAGGGAGAAAGACCACCAATCAACTCCTCCAAGAACAGGGAGCCAAGCTAATCAATGAAGGAAATGTAATCTCTTGCCCTTAATCCCTCTCTATGTTAATGAATTGCATTTCTTGGAATATTAGATGATTGCTCAGACCTGGGAAGAAACGAATCTTGAAAAACAGAATTTTGTGTGATAATCCAGATATCCTTCTAATTCAAGAAACCAAACTTGAGTTGGTATGCCCCCCTCTCCTTCTCAACTCTTATTTCAAGCCTTACATCTTCTTATCCAACTCAACAACAGGTTTGGCGGGAGGAATAACGACCCTATGATAAAACTCCAAGTTCGACCTCATATCCTCCTCGGCCGCTCATCATTCCATAACACTAGTCCTAAGAATTATTACTGCAAATGAGATTTTTAGCATAACAAATGTCTACGCCCTGCTCAAGGTTATAGACTGAATTAAAATGCTCCAACGCATCTCCAACCTCCTTGATCCTATACACCTTCCTTTCAAAATCATAGCAGGTGACTTTAATATGATAACTAATCTAGCTGAGAAGAGAGGTGGTATCCATAAGCTCGATAAGGACTCTGAGGCTTTCCTTACTACTAAAGAAAACCTCAACCTCATAGACATACCTAACAGCAATGGTATTTTTACTTGGAATAACAAAAGAGGAGGAGACCATCAAATAGCCTCATGGTTAGACCACCTTTTATCAGAGGCAACTTATCTCACCTCTTGGGAAACAGAGGCGAGAATCCTCCTGCAAGCAAACTCAGATCATTGGCCTATCTCTCCCAAGATTCAAATTTCCAATGGCTAAAAAAATAATCCTTTCAGATTCGAAGCTTTCTGGTTGGGTCACTCGGAATTCATGGAAAAAATAAAACAATGGTGGACAAATCCTCCCACCAGATCAGGCAACAAAATGTAAAAATTCCAACAAAAGCTAAAACATATCAAAGAGGAAATAAAAAATGGAACATAGAATCATTCGGAAACATCATCACAGACAAAAACAAATTGGAGCACAAATTGGAACTTCTCCAACAAAATATAATTGAAGAAGGGCTCGCAAAGAGCAAAAAGAAAGAGGAACAAAGATTACAAAAATGTTGGGAGGAAAGAGCCATCCAGGAAGAGAAGT
>APFE031198837.1:0-25813 GCA_000404065.3 Pinus taeda
TCAAGTATTCATTATTTGATCAAGACTTATTATTTTCATTTGCGCTTGTGTTTTCTTGTTTTCATACTTATATTATCTTTTGAGTCACAAGATAACCTTATGATTTGACCTTGTAGTAGTCATGGGCTTGCCTCTAGAAAATACGCAATCCATGAGGGAAAGCTAGCCTTGATGATGGAAATTGTGCAACACTAAGCTCAAAAAATTCACAATCCATTCCTTGAGCTTAGAAACTATGAAATGCACTGAGCTGAGAAGTTTCCTTGTCTTCTAGAATTGCTCAATCTTCCTTGGAAATGTGCATGAAAAGTTTCCCAAAAAAGAAAAAAAGTGAAAAAGAAATCCCTAGAAAATAGGGATTCATCATTATTTTCTCGATGGTGGCACAATCCCTATTTTTAGAAATTTCCACCCAAATGTCACTTTTTCCTTGATTTTAGGCGTGCATGTCATAAACCCCAATATGACTAAATCTATTTAATATATGCCTATAGAGCTCATTTATACATTCAATCTTGGATCTCTAGCATTCCCAAGGAGATCAAGGAGCCTTCGGTGGAGTTTGCATCGCTTTTCTAGGTGAGTTTAGCTTTTGTCTTCTTTTGCCACTTTTTCTGTCGCTTTTTGTTGTTTCTCTTCTGTGAGTGTTGTTTTTCTTGTTTCTCTTCGTGGTTGTTGGCGTTTCAACTTATATTAGCTTGTATAAGTGTTGATTTATCTTTTCGTTTAAGTTTCATAAGTGTCGCATTGATATTTTTATTTTTTTACACTGATGATCGTCATTTTGTTGACTCTCCTCACATGTTTAATTTACTTTCATTTGTTGAGTTTCCTCACTTGATTCACATTGATCTATCCATACTTAGTTAGATCCATGTTTGAACTTGCATTATATCTTACATCTAATTGTTTCCGTCACCTTCACCAGGCAAATTTTCATGTCTAGTGGCCATGCATTTGCTTGCCCAACTAAGCATTGCACAATTATGAATCTCAAGATGAGTCATGGCCTTTGAGAATGCACAATGCACAGTAAAAGTTGGCCCAACTATGCATTGCACAAT
This sequence comes from Pinus taeda, assembly GCA_000404065.3. NCBI lineage: Eukaryota > Viridiplantae > Streptophyta > Pinopsida > Pinales > Pinaceae > Pinus > Pinus taeda. The sequence continues at coordinate 1,065 of APFE031198837.1, forward strand.
CCCAGGGCTCACTCCATCCCCTTAGGCCATTAAGACTCCACAATGTGTAGTATCTCCCTGTCACTGCATAGGCTTAACTGCACATTATGTAATCTCAAGCCTCAGGCTTCATAACTAGTTGTTAAGACTACGCAATGTGTAGTTCCCTCAGCTAGTATCCCTCACTTGCTCATCAGAATTGTGTAATCTTGATCATCAATGCATTGGTTTTCTACCTGATATTTCTCTGAAAGTAGATTTGCAAAAGCTATTTTAGTCTTGCCATGAGTTCCATTTCCTTCCCACAGGTACCACAATTGTTGAGCACCTCTCTCTAGTAGTTACTGTTACCATGGCACCCAAGAGAGCTGACTAAAATGATACCATAGAAAGCAGTACTGGGGAATATTTTGAGAGCACACTAGTAAACTTGCTAGTATACTTAGACACTCAACTATATGTGGAAAAAGAATCGGATCTTACATGGAAGAAAGTGAACGAAGTTTTTTTTAGAAAATAACTTCAAAGAAGATCTAGAGGATCGATAGGTATACATTAAAGTCCATAAATCAGGGCTACACAGGGTTGCATGCAAATTTATATCCTTCCCATGTGCAGATGTGATAATCTAGATTGTCTCACATATTGATGTGAAGACCATGAATTTGAGAAGTTTTATCTGACGAAGGCTTGCTACTTTTTTTGCAACATATTACTAGCATATGTACCATCATCTTGAGCCAAAAACACTCATGGATTCTATTGTCGTAGCTACAACCACCCTCCAAAATTTTTCCCATGCTTTGATTTTGGACATTTCCTTCCTATACATAGGAGGTCATCTTGCACTAATCAAGGTATTCATGCTTTGACTGAGACTTTTATTTTCATTTTTTCTTGTGTTTTCTCACTTAGCCGATCATTATAAGTCACAAGTTGATCTCCCAACTTGGTCTCATAGTATTTTTGGCTTGCCTTCAAAAACTGTGTAATCCTTGAGGGAAAGCAACCTTGATGATGGGAATTGCGTAGTCCTGACTGGACGTCAACCATGAGCTAATAAACTGTGCAAACATGGAAGGAATCTCAACACTAAGCCTAGAAACTGTGCAATCGCTCACCAAGCCCAGAAATTGTGCAATGCACTAAGCCAGAAAGTTTCCCAGTTCCCTGGAACTGCACAGTCTTTCCCAACAATGTGCATGGCAAGTTTCCCCAGAAAAAAATAATGAAACAAAAAAGATAAAAAACAAAAATTCATCCCTAAAAAATAGGGATCTATTTTTAGTATCCCTGAGGAGGTACTTTCATTATTTTTAGAAATTTCTGCTAAGTGTCGCTTTTTCCTTGATTTTAGGCATGCGCATCATAAACCCTAATTCACTCAAATATGTTTAATCGATGATTCCAAAACTCATTTCACATTTTATATTGGAGCTTTAATATTCCTGAGGAGATCAAGTAACCTTTGGTGCGATTGTCATCACTTTTCCATGTGAGTTTCACTTTTGTCGACTTTTACCACCTTTTCTATCTCTTTTTTGTCATTTTTCTTGTGTGAGTGTTGTTTCACTTATTTATCTTGATGGTTCCTGGAATTTCAACTTGTTTTAACTTGTAGAATTATTGTTTTTAGTTTTAGATTTCGTTTCCCAAGTGTCGCATTGGTTTTCCTATTTTTGCACCAATGGTCATCGTTGTGGCGACTCTCCTCACATACTTGATTTTCCTTCTGTTTTCTTAATTTATGCACATGATCTACATGAATTTATTCATAATTAGTCATACATGCACTCAATCTCACAATATCTCTCATATCTACTCATTTTCCACACTTCTCTTGGGCAGATCTACACTTTCCTTGGTTCGTTTTCAATTTGTCAAGCTCGGTACTACGCAATCCTAAGGCTCAAGCCACAATATTGGCCTCTGGAATTACGTAGTGCATAGTACAAGATGGCCCCAACTACACACTTTACAGTTCCAAGAGTCAGCATGTCATCTTGGCCACTAAGACTATGACATGCGCAGTGTCTCCTAGACATCTGCCCGGGCTGAATTACACATTGTGCAGTTTCAAGCCACACGCTTCAGCCTTAGTTGTTGGGACTACACAATGCATAGTTTCCACAGGAAACCAATCCCTCTTTCAAATGAGAATTGCATAATACTCCCCATCTAATGCTCGGTTTGTTTGTTGATCATGCCTTGTAAGTAGATTTGCTTAAGACTGATATTTTCTTGCCATGAGTTTCTTTTTTGTCCCACAAGTACAACAATTGTTGAGCACCTCTCTAGCAATCACTGTTACCATGGCACCTAAGAGAGTTGACTCAAAATAAACCACTGAAATAATTACTGGGGAAGTAGTTGAGAAAGCATCAATAGATTTTCCATTATATGTAGATACTCAATTGTTTATAAAAAAAGGATTAGCACTGACATGACAACAGTTGAAATATTATTTTGCAAAGGACTTTGAGGAAGACTTAGAGGACTAGAAGGTGTATCTCAACATTCGATAGTCATTATTAGAAAAGGTTGCATGCAGGTATCCAACCTTCCCATGTGTGGATGTCATCGGATCGATTGTCTCACACATTGATGAGAAGATGAAGAAATTGAGAAATGTCAGCATATAAAATCTTGCCATCTTCCAAGCAAAAGACTATTACCGCATGTATTACTTTCCCAGGCCAATAGAGCACATGGACTCACTTTTCTATGCTACTCACAACTATGTGAATACAATATACATTATCAAAGGTTGGGTGAAGGAGGCATCAAAGTTTTGATAGACACCCACCTATGTGTACAAGACAAAGTCCCTCAGGAAGGTCTACCAGCTCTTGGTTATCTTTTCTTGTAGGATCCATGGTCAGGAGAGAAAAAAAACATTTCCTTAAGGGTGGGCAGTCTTATTGGACCAAGTGGTGAATGAGGGGAATTCGTTCAACTAGTCAGATCTGTTGGCTCAATAGTTGAAGGCTTATGTAGAAAAAACTCAGAATCCTCCCAAGGGTGAGTGAGAAAATTTCTATATGTATGCATACTTACTCGATGCAATATGTGAATAACAGTCCCTGGAATGAAATGGACATGGACACCATAAGAGCCTACCATGCACATCCATTGCAAGTTGCTTTTGGATTGCAATTATCGAGGAGTAATAACACAACTAACAGATCACTTCATCATCCCATTGTACAAGCTCATCTTTGAAGAAGATACACCTTTCAAGTGGCACCTTCATTAGAGTGTTTTTCAGAGAGAATCCTCCGCATGTTTTACCCAAGTATGCCACTGACAAGCTTGTCATGTAGGAAGTATCACACCATCTCACCACAGGCTTCTCAGAAGCATTGTGCAGGAAGAAGAAAGTAACATGGCCCACTCTTCCTTTGAAAATTGGATTATACGAGATAAAGAACTTGAAATTCACGGATGCATAGGGAAAGGAGATAGTGAGGTTTGAATTTGGTACTTAGGACTTTAATTTGTATGACTCGGTATTTATAAAGACCATTGTGTGAGAGTTTACTTTCTGTGGATCGGAGAGGAATTCCATTGGCTAGAGGAGGATCCATGGAGGTACTACTACAATTCCTCTAGAATCCATAAGATTGTTAGTTTAGTAGGGACTTCACGGGCTACTCCACAGATGGTAGCAACCCTGGAAGCAATAGCAGTAGAATGTAGTAATATTATGCAGGACAAGGGAAAGAGGAATATTACTAACAGCCCAGAGGGAGAAAAATGTTGCAAGATGAAAGTAGATCATATTATGATGAAAGAATATTTGGAAGTAGAAGCAAATAGGAAGCAGAGGATACATAGAGAAAAGTGGGGGAAGAGAGAAAAGCAGAGGTTGTAGGAAGTAGAATTGAAGTTGCAGGAGACAAAGCAGAAGTTGAAGGAAGAACATGATTTTAGGAGAGAACAAGAAGAGAAGCGGAAGGAGAAAGAAGAACAAAGGCAAGGTGCAATGATAGAGGAATAAATGCCAATACAGGTTGAAGAGTAGGAACAAAACCAACCAACAGCTGAGGGGGAAGGTGAAGAGATGCAGTATCATGAGCTTGTTCACTAGATTGAGAAATTGATTGAAGTGACAGACATGGATATGGAACATGAGCCACAGAATGAAGATGTTGATTTGATGTCAATCACACCATAGGTCATCCTACAGTCTCCACCACCTCTAGTAGGAGAGTTAGCCCCGAGTGAGGAAGGGGGTATTTTTCCCCTTGATGATGATCCAGTAATGGATGTGTACAATCTATCATTCGATGAGATCCAAAGGAGGATTGTACAAGAATGGAGAAATCACTTTCCAAATGATCTCACATCACCTACATTCATTAGATAAAGGGTGATAGTGTCAGACACCAAGAAGCATCTAGATTCCATTACCAAAGCCAACTTGGCCTATGCAGGAGCAACAAGATCAAACATTGAGTATTTGACAGATGAGAATGAGTGATTGGAACAAAACTTGCAAGATGCTAGGAAAGAGGTAGAAGAACTCCAAGTGGTAGCAGAAAATGTATTTTCTACATAGGTTTACTTAGAGGAGATGAGATCAATGATACTTTTTGAAGTATCAACACCCAGAGAAACTATGCAGAAGCTCTATGAGGAGTTTATCACTGTACATAAAGTAGTTGTCTGTTTACATGGCTTATAATAGTAGAGCAAAGAGTTTGTTAAAATTCTCAAGAAAATAGAAGCCACCATTTCTTATGTGCAAGAGTGGACAATGAGATACAAAGGGGAACTTCTCTACTTAGTGAATAAAATGAAGCCATGAGTAGATCTAGAGAAAGTGAAAGTTCAGATGTTGATTCAGAACAACAAGCAACTCACCTCTTCCATTGGTAGCATTGAGGCCTCATATGTATGGTTGTTTCATTGTTCGGATGTCTTGGTGAGAAAAAACAAGATCCCATCAGTTGGTTCACTCACCAAAGTGAAATCTAGGAACCAATTCTGGCAGGAGATCGAATAGTACTTGGAGTAGCTAAGACATATTTTCACCAAGGAGGATTTAGAGACGAACAAACAAGACATGAAGAAGTACATTGGTGATCCTGTCTAAGTCATACCACTGTTTCTCATGCTTCTGAATGAACTTGAAACTGGTTCCAAGACATTGTACCCCAATGCCATGGAGGTGAGAGTCTGCTTCTAGCCAAACACCATCACGCATTTTGGGGACATCATCACACAGTATCAAGCTTGGCACCAATATGTGACCAACAAGCAATAAGTGGAGGTTTCTAAGCTAGATTTCTCCCAAACTTAAGCATCATAGTGTTGTGTATTTTTAGGTTGTCAAGTTTTCTCTACCCTATTTTTTCTTATATGGGTACAAGTTTAAAATGTAATATTATTTGTAATTATGTTATAAGTAAAATTTCAAGTGTCAATATTGGAATATGAAGATTCATCGCGTAATGTAATGAGTCATTTTTGTAAAGAAGTTGAAGAGTCATGAGGGTAGTCCAAAGGTCACAAAGGGGAGTTTGAAAGTCACCCCCTCTTGTTATAAATATAACCTCATAACTCATGTAACAGGGTTTTGGGAGTCAAGCTTTTCGCTAGGCTTAGGCTTAGAAGGATCTTGGGAGTATTGTGAAGAGCCTTGACTTCTCCATAGCGTAGATTGAGTATACTTCTTTGGAGGAGCAGGTATTCTTGACTTTAATGTTCCACTATTAGGGCTAGTGGTCCGTCAATTGTGTATGTATGAATGAAAATTTTACTTATAAGAAAAAATCAGAGCCGACACGCTTTCATGCATATGTTGTGAATATAGTAGGACTTCTTTTGTTTTATTTGCAATGTATGTTATTTAAATTACACTTATTATTATGAACTATTTTGTTTTCATTTGTATGAATCTTGTTGAATGTGTGTTTTTGTATTAATTCATCACTTTAAATTGTGGACTATTCTACATCTTCCATTGTGATGTCATTAAGCTCATGTGTTCCTTTCAAGTTTCATATTATTACATGATTCCAAGGGGTGAACTTCCTTTTCCCTTCGTGTGTTGGAACCTTCATGCATCACACTTGGCTTTCCATAGGGTCACACACTTTCTCTCACCCAAAGTTACTGTACTTCACTCTACTCATTCTCATAGTCCAGGCATAACATTACCACCCATTGTTGAGACTCCTACTCCAAATGGTATGAGGTCTAATTGGGACTTCATATCGGGGATAGCCCTTGAATGTTGTCGAGTCGAGCACCATCAACAATTTCAGTGCTAAAAGGAGTGCCAGATGAAAAGATGAGCCCATGAAGTCTCTTTTGAATTCTACACTCATTTAATGATTTTCCACAATCATAACCATGACATTTTTTTCTAGAAACTTAAGTCTGCAATTGACAGTGAGCATTGTATATGACTTTTCAACTCGCAAATTTGATGATGAGGGTGAGACAAGCTTATCTGAGCATGCTGCTCATTTTCTTTATTTCTTCACAGAACACAAAATCCACTATGAGGATTTTGATTGTAGGTTTTTCATCCTCACGTTCAAAGGGCACATAAGGCAATGATGTCACACATTGATTGATTCCTCCATGCAGTATTTTGAGCATCTCGTCACAGAATTGTCTCATGCTTTTGACATATATGATCGTAAACATTTGTTCGATAAAATTTTAGAATTGTGGAAATCACCTGATGGATCACTTCATCATTTTAACAATCTCTTCATGCAATTGTTTTTTGAATGTCCAAAAGATGAAGTTGAATTCTAGTTCTTGACAAGAATATTTCAATATCTTGTTCACATCTCAGAAAATCTACATGAGATAGAGCCTTTTGAACCACTCCCAACATACCTCAGTGTTAGAGCTTCTAAATATGCAATGAAAAAAGTTCTTGTTCTAAGTGACCCTCCATCCTCTTCTCATCAAACCACTCTAGTTCTGTAGGTTGAGGTGGGAGTGATTCAGAATTCATCTGTCAAACTACCATCATCTTCTCCCACCCCACTTATTCAAAATTTTAGTGCAGTTTGGACCATCAATCTGATGGTTGTGATGAAGTGCTATCCCCTTGCACTCCATCCTTTGGTCCCTCTGATCCTCTGGATTATGATGTGTTTTGTTCACATGTTTCAAATCTCTCTTGTGATTTTCACAGGGATCAAGTTCTGGATGGAGTTGATGTTGAATAGCCAACTTACGGTATCATTTCCGATGAGTATGTGTGGGAGTCCGAACAAGAATCTGCACTAGAGGATCACCTCCTTCTGCTTGCACCTCTTCCATATTATCTTGAAATTTTCCATGATTCTATAATTCCTTTTGAATCTCATGAAAATTCAGTTTCAGATGATGTTACTACTTTCAATAATTCTCAAAATATGTGGAATGCCAATTTTTTATCTGAATGCGGAGAGGACAAATATTTTTTTCTTGATCCTCCCAAACTCTCATCTTATCCTTCTAGAAATATAGAGGATGAAATTTCTTGTTTTTCGTCATCCCCTCTTTATGATTCTTCAAATCATGAGGATGGATCTATTTGTAATCTTGAATTTTATGATTGTGGCTATTCTGATATTTTCATTGATTCATTCGATCACGATTTTGATTCTTCCACTATTGATATTTCTAGTCCACCTATCTTGTATGATCCATCTTCTGATGAATTGGAACTACCCCAAACTGTTGAGGCACTTCAGCCCGAGCTGATGGTTATGTCAGGTTCTTGTAGCCTTGAGTTCATTTCCACATCCGATAAAAAGTGTGTTGAATCTCTCCAAGCACCTCATCATTCTCTCGTACACATTAAAAATAAATCTATTTTTCAATTTATGCATCCTCCATTTGTATACCTGATCATATCACTCAGTCATTGGAGGATTTATACATGGTGAGCACGGTCGCAAAGAAAAGTTTTTCTTCTTTCTTCATGTTTGTTCATCTTTTAAGTTCGAAATTTTTTGCCTGCATTTCTTTGACTCACAGTGTGTTTAAACACCATGGTACATCTGTAAAGTGTCCTTCATGCACTTTTCATTTTTACTTTTCTGCGTGTTCATTTAAAATTCGAACATTTTGGTTTTTGTTGTCTTATCTTTCTTGTTTGTTGTTATCAGTGTATATCTTTCTTTACATGCATTCCCTCTCCCACATAGGATAGCCAATGCGTTAGTGGATTCATTAGAAGTATCACTTTACATAAGTTTGGCCTATGCTCTGTTTAGGTTAGGAGTAGGAGTAGTTTGTCTTTACTATATTATCTCATTTGATTTTCTTTATTGATTTCATTTTGCTTCTTTCCTTTTATTTGTTTTCTTTTCTTTGATAGGATAGGTTCTGCATGAGACCATGTTTGGATTCTCAGACAAGCTTGGTGAAATCCAAGAGGAATTTGTATTGCTATAAATGGTTGGTTATCTATCTATTCCCTCTCTTTATGTGAATCTTGCATTTCTTTTAGTCAATGATACTCTGATGGAAAATACATTCCTTTCGGAGAGAGTCATAATGAAATCATGATGCTTGCACGTTTAACTAGTGCTGCCTACTCTAATTGGTCTTCTATTTTCGGCTAACCATTGTCAACTAAGTTGAGTAGAGTAAGGAGGGGAGGAAAACCTTAAAAAGTACATCATAGGTGTATATAAACATCCTTCTCTAAAGGGACAACTTCTTCTTCTCTCAATAAGTCAGGATCCCTCTTCTGCCCCCATTAAATAAATAAGTGTCTATGCACAGTTCTTTGAAGAAATGAAAATGAAATGAAGGGAAACTGAAGAGAAAGGCTTTCTGTGCAGAGAGGTGAAGCAAGAAACTCCTTCAAGGTATTGTCCATGCTCACTTGCAGCGGAGTAATGCTTGTGTTCCTAAACTAACTATGTTGGGGTATTGTCCAGGCCTACTGGTAGCAAAGCAAAACCAGAGATGAAAACTAAGACTTTGACAATCTATTTTACTTGTGCATTTATATACTCCTCATCCCCAATCAAAACAACTCAATTTGACTTAGCTTGGTATGTGTGCTGCCAATGAAGAGAATGGTAGGGGCTATCTCTCTAACTCAAGCTAAGTGAAGAAGGTGTGATAATACATGAAATATAATATACCTCTAGAAGAGTTAGTCCTGTCCTACATGATACAAGATCCATACAGAGAGCTAGAGTTCTACCAGTTTGTCACTAGTGTTGTAGCGGCTACAACCACCCTCCAAAAATTTTCCTATACTTCGATTTTGGAGCCTTCCTTCTTATACACTGGACCTCATCTTGCATTGATCCATGTATTCATGCTTTGACTATGACTTGTATTTTCATTTTTCTTGTGTTTTCTCACTTAGCTAATCTTTCTAAGTCACAAGTTGATCCCCCAACTTGGTCTCATAGCAGTTATGGGATTGCCTCCAAAAACTATGGAATCTTTGAGGGAAAGTAGCCTTGATAATGGGAATTTCATAGTCCTAACTAGAAGTTATACTTGAGCTCAAAAATTTCACATTCATGGAACGCAGCCCAAGACTAAGCCCATAAATTGCGCAATACCTTACCAAGCTTAGAAACTACGTAGTGCACTGAGCCGAAAAGTTTCCCAATTCCTTGGAACTGTACAATCTTTCTCGGTAGTGTGCATGGCAAGTTTCCCTTGAAAAAATAAAAAAATAAAAAAGGTAGCCCTAAAAAAGAGGGATCTAATTTCAGTATCTCGAAGGAGGCATTTTTGTTATTTTTAGAAATTTCCACCAAGTGTCACTTTTTCCTTGATTTTAGGCATGTGCATCATAGATCTAATTCACTCAAATATATCTATTCAATGCTTCTAGGGCTCATTTACACATTTTATCTTGGATCTCTAGCATTCATGAGGAGATCAAGGAACCTTCAGTGTGCTGGTCGTCGCTTTTTCGGGTGAGTTTCGCTTTTGTCATCTTTTACAGCCTTTTCTGTCGCTTCTTGTCATTTTTCTTATGTGACAGTTATTTCACTTTTTTCTCTTCATGGTTCCTAGCTTTTCAATTTTTTTTAACTTGTATAAGTGTTTATTCAAGTTTTAGATTGTCTTTCCCAAGTGTCGCATTGGTTTTATTGTTTTTGCAACAATGGTCATTGTTGTGGCGTCTCTCCTCACATACTTGATTTTCCTTTTGTTTGATTAATTGCTGCACTTGATCTCCATCGGTTTATTCATACTTAGTCATATATACACTCAACCTCACACTATCTCTTAGATCTGCTCATTTCCCACACTTCCCTTCGAAAAATTTGCACTTTCCTTAGTCGTTTTTCACTTTTCCCTTTTGGGCATTGCGCAATCCTAAGGCTTAAGCCACAAGCTTGGCCTCTGGAATTGCATAGTGTGTAGTACAAGCTGGCCCCAACTGCGCACTACAGATTTCTAGGAGCTAGCTATTCATTTTGGTCACTAAGACTGCGTAATGTGCAATCTCTCCCATACCTTTGCGCAAGATGCACTGCACATTGCACAATTTCAATCCACAAGGTTCGACCTTGGCTACTAGGACTAGATAGTGTGCATTCCCCATAGGAGGCCAGTCCCTCTTTCTAATGATAACTATGCAATCCTCCCTATTTGATGTCTAATTTGCTACTTGATCATGCCTTGTAAATATATTTTCTTAAGACTGATATTTTCTTGTGATTAGTATTTTTTCAGTCCCACAGGTACAATAGTTGTTGAGCAGCTCTCTAGGAGTTATTGTTACCATGGAACCTAAGAGTGTTGCTTCAAAAGAAACTACTAAAAGCAGTATTGGGGAAGCAATTGAGCAAGTGTTAGTAGATTTTCCAGTGTATGCAGAGATGTTTATAGAAAAGGGATGATTATTGACATGGAAGTAGGTTAAAGATGTTTTTACGAAGGACTTTGAGGAAGACTTAGAGGACCGAAAAGTGTATATGAACACACGATAGTTATGATTATACAAGTTTACATGTAGGTATCCAACCTTCTAGTGTGAAAATGTCATCATCTCTATTATCTCACACATTGATGAGAAGACGATGACATTGAGCAGTGCCAATATATAGAAGCTTGCCACCTTCTGGACAGAAGACTATCAGTGCATGTATCACTTTCCCAAGCCAATAGATCACATGGACTCACATTTTTATTCCACCCACAACTATGTGAACACAAGAGACATTGTCAAAGGTTGGGTGAATTATCCATCAAAGTTTCGACAGAAACCTACCCATGTGTACAAGACAAAGTCCCTCAAGAAGGCCTACCAACTCTTGGTTATCTTCTCTTACAGGATCCATGGTCAGGAGAGCATGGAAACCTTTCCTAAAGGGTGGGTAGTCTTACTGGACCAAGTGGTGAACGAGGGGAAGCAATTCAACTGGTCAGATTTGTTGGATCGACAGTTGAGGGCCCATGGAATCCTTTCAAGGGTGAGCGAGAAACGTTCTATATGTCTACGTACTTACTAGATGCAATCTATGCACAACATCAGTTCCCTAGAATGAATTAGACATGGACACCACGAGAGCGTACCATGAACATCTATTGCAAGTTTCTTTCAGATTGGAGTTATCGAGGAGTAATGGCACAACTAAATGGACACTTCATCATCCCATCGTACAAGCTCATCTTCAAAGAATATCTACCTTGCATGTGATGATAATAAATGGAGGTGATAGCAGACATCGTAGATTGGTATTCCTCATCAGGTGGCACCTTCTTTAGAGTTCTTGGTAGAGAGAAGCCTCCGCATGTTTTACCTAGGCATGCCACCAACAATATTTTCATGAAATAAGTGTCATACCATCTCGCCACATGGTTGTCAATAGCATTGTACAGGAAGAATAAAGCACCATGGCCCACTCTTCCTTTACAAATTAGATTATACAAGATAAATAAATTGAAAATCATGGATACCAAGGGAAAGGATATAGTGAGGTTTGAATTTGGTACTTGTCATAGAGGCTACAACCACCCTCCAAAATTTTGGCCTGCACCCAATTTCAGAGCCTCCCTTGAGAGTTTCACTTGATGACTGCACACACTCGGGTTGACTCCATAAACTCATGTGATTCTTGGCATTCACCTTAATTGTTCATTTCACCAATTCTTACATGTTGATATCAAAGTCATGCTTGTGACCATGTTATGGTTATGCCCAAAGTCCTCGCTTCGTGTGTACTTGTTGTGTTTTCTGTGAAAGCATCTGTTGCACTCACACACAGAGTCACATCCACTGCCGCACAAGCATCATCATGGTCGATCGACGATCAATCACAGGTATCACCCTTGTCACTTGCACCGTCGGTCAGTCATGTTGAACATATGTGTTAGGTTGGTTTGATTCATCTCATCGTCGAGTCATGTTGGTGTGTGTTTGTAAGATCACATTTTCATCTTTCACTCGTTCACACACTTAGTCATTTTGCTGAAGTTATGATGACCAGACTTCCCTTTGATAGCTAGACAATCACCCCACCATCGACTCAATCGGCTATCACCCAAAACAGTGTAGAAGAACCAAGCAAGTCTTTTCAAGCTGTGCCACCCCCAAGAAATTCAATCAACCTTCATGTTGGCCACCTGAAGAGTTGGACCCGACATCCACCCGGGGACTGACTCCCCTCAAAAATTGTGTAGAAGTTGATGACCTTCCCCGCTCTGCTAACTGAGGAAATTGTGCAGACAGGTTGGACAGACACACAGTGCCCGTCCCTGTCTCCCTCAAAAATTGCGCAGTTTTCCCAGTCAGTCCTCCCAACAATCGACCAACTGCTCATCCAGAAAATTATGCAGTTTCCATGAGTAGGCCTTTTGCTACCCAGGAGTCTACTCAACTTAGAAATCATGCAAATATGATCAACATGCCAACTTCCCAGCCTTAGTGCAGTTTCTCTCGCTAGTAGCTCCCAACAACAAACTGAAAGTTCCCTCCAAGAATTGCGTTGTTTTTAATGCCAAGCTCTTACAGCTGACTACGAGTTCCCCTTGGAATTATGTAGTTTCTTCTGATAGTAACCCAGAAACCAGCTGCAAGTTCCCTCCAGGAATTGCGCAGTTTCGGCTGCTAGGCTCCCAAACTAGTTCCTCCAAAAAATTGCGCAATTGTTTCTAGTGATCCTCCATGCAGCCTAACCTATTCCTTTATAAAATTGCGCAAATTTTGTTGTCAACCATTTTTTGCTTGCTCATTCTAGAAAATGCACGGATTCTATCTACCTTGCCTTCCTGTATCCTGGACTAACCCTCCCAAAATTTGTGCATTTTTTCCTTCCAGTCGAGCCAGACCTCGTGGACAGTCACTGTTGACTTGGATTGCCCATCTCCATCACCCAGTGACTATTGCACATTTTTCATCAACAATGCTTGGAGCCATCATCCCACTTGGGAACCTTGCTACCTCTCCCGGTCACCTGCATCTGAAATGATCATGTGTCATGGTAGACTAGGAGTTTTTTGGATTTGATGTCATCTCGTCATGAGTGAATACAGGTATAGGTACACTAACAAACATGGCAATATGACGAATCGGATGAATGAAGGGAACACATGCAAAAGAACAGGTTCACCAACAGATGAATGAACGATGCATGCAAAGGGATGTGCTTGTGAATGGATGATCATGAAAAGTTGTGTTCGCAGACGGATAGACGGAAGATAAAACATGCAAGATGTGCTCATGGACGCATGAACGGACGAACATGCACCTTTCGTGAACAGGTGATCCTATCAAGACTTCCAACATACAGGAAAGGAGAAATGTGCCAAAGAAACATCAAGCGAACCACTAACCATCGAAGACTCCATGCACCTTGCCATATAGAGGTGAAGCTGTGACACATCATGAAGACATCCATCACCTAGCAACTCAACATGCACTCTAGCAGCAACATGAATGTACCAAAATTGTCATGTCGATTCGTTTCATGAGTCATGTCTTCCACATATCTACTATGGGCCATGTTTTCAATCAATGGAATGTAACTTGGAAGTCCAAGAGACCCACTTCTTGTACAAAGAGTCATGTAAAGTCGAAAAGTAATGGAAGTCAAAAAATCATGATGGTAGTCAAACAACCACAAGGGTCAGTTTCACCCTTGGCTATAAATACCCCCTCATTTGTACATGCAGAGCACTTTTCACCTCAACTCCTCCCACATAGCCAAGAGAGTCTATAATTTTTCCTTTGAGGAGTAAGTAGTGGCTCCAACTCCCCTCTATGATATGGAATTTATACCTACAGATAAGTATATCTTCCCTAAGTGGGTAGCTATACTTAGAACAAATGAAGTAAAGATGTTTAACATTTTCCTACAATAAATATATAAGATAAAAGAACCTACCTGTGATCCTCCACTTCCTTTGATCTCCTTTGAGTTGCTCTTGTCGCTCCCACTCAAACTGAATTCGCTCAATTGATACTTGCCAACATAAACAAAAGACGACAACAATCAAAGCATATGATCTATTTATTGTAAATAAATGGAATCGACAACATTTGAACATACATTCATCATAGATAGAGACAAAAGTATTGGAAAAGTAACAAACAACTTTATTGATTGATGGAAGGAGAAGTTATACCCAATGTGGTTTGATCTCGTGTCACTGATCCAGCTTAGTCCAAGCCCTCATCACACCAATAGAAAAATCAATCCAGTAGCATAACATTGCTTTGACAATGATTTCATGTCTTTAAACTAACAATATTTATCTATAATATCCAAGCTCCTTGGCTCTAAGATGGGAGGCCAATTTATAGATGAATGCAAGTGGTTTTGTCATTAAAATGGAATTTAATTGTTTTCCATAATTGGATGATTAGTTTCCATGTTTAGAGGGATTAGAGGATAGAGGATTAGATGATCCAAGGCTATCCTAACTCGAGCTCATCTTGATAGGGTAGGAGCTAGGTTCCTTCTAGAAGGCTCCAGAAAGGAGGAATATACTAAGGATCCAATGAACATTTGGAGGATTCTCATCCACTGCAAGCTTGAGTGGGCTTAGGTTATCTACAACGCAGCCTTGAATGGGGCTACCTTCTCTATAGAGCACTTACCCCTAACCAGGGGTGCGCTGGTGACCCAAGGAAGCACTTCAACAAGTTTTGAAGTCAGGAAAACTCTCATGGATGAAAGCACTCAATGAGGTAGCATGTCTAGGGCATGTAGCAACTGAATTAAGGTTTGATAGAACCTGTTTACACTAATATGATCATCGGGATTTATGTGCCCAAATAGACCTGTAATAGCTTCCCCCTAAAGCATGAAGTCAAAAATGTTAATGTTGAGTGATATGTTAATGGTGACCTGCATCAATTATAATACATAATATCATGATATCTTTGAATTTTTCATGAATTATTGAGGGAAGGCATACCCATGCTCAACATATAAACTTTTCATTACATGTACATAAATCATATAGTTGTCTACAAATATAGACCCATGATAAGGTGGCCATCTGTGTAAAACCATCATATAGATGATTTAGTACTCTCCCAAAATCACAACTCGAATGTATGAAACTTGATTTGGGGTCCTCTATCTCATCCAATCATTTGCTCAAGTACGAGTCTAACCATGTGAAAATATGATCTAAAGTTGAACATGGGAAGACATTGTTTGATTGCCAGCCAATGATGTAAGTTGTTAGTGGACGCGAAATAAATCACCAATAATGATAATCATTCTCAAGGTACTACAGTACCTTCTGCATGGTTTTAATAAATGTTTTGATTTCAAGCACCATACAAAGTCTTTCGTTCAAATTCCTGTGATGTCAACCTGTCGCTGGAAGTGAGAAAATTGCCATTGATGTATGCAAGCCTCAAGGTATTGGAAGGGTGTTTCTAAGTCAACTTCTTGGATAAAGTGTTGATGTCGACAAGAAGTGACTCGGCATAGGAGGGCCTTGATGTATCTCCCATCAATGGCATGAAACGAGTGTAATGATTTTGAAGACAGAATGTTACTGATGATAGAATTTTTAGGAATGGCGGTCATGAAAATGAAGGTTTATGAGTATTGCAAAGGATGAAGTTTACTAAGTGACTTCTCTTGAACATGTCAATGACACTAAATGAATTGGAAACATTGACCCAAAACCAAAGTGATGGATGGCGCAATAGACCATAGGTATGATAACCATTAAGCAAATACCCCAACCCAAATAGTCACAGAGATGAAGTGAAAGTGTCATGTTCAAGAGCGACTTATCCATTTTACCATTTTCCCTAGTCATTGCTGATCAATACCTCTTTATTTTTTAACAAGATTGAGGAGGATAACATATGCTTGATGTATAAGTCTACCCTTTGGGTGAATCCATCAATATGTGATGTTTTAACGAGTCTAGTGAAGGTGAAACTCGGTCTTGTCATGATGGACAAGTTTGTCACTATTTGATGCTTTAACAAGTTTAATGACAATGAGAACTCAGTCCTTTTCATGTTTAGAGAGTTTGAAAAGGGACAAAAAGAAAACTCCACAAGTTATTTTTCATAAGTTTGTCTCTCAAGTCTGAAAAAGCGTAAAATAATACAAGAGAGAATTGTTCGGTCAACGTATTCCTTTTCCGTAAGTAATCTATCTTAGTCTGGAAAAGGGTTAAACTTATACTGAGTAGACGTCATTTCCAATCCATTTACGAGCTGAAAAGGACAAGCAGTTGACAATATTTTCATATTTTGAGATGTTGAAAAGAGCTGAAAGAGGACTCTAGGGGGGTTCCTTTTTCGATGTTTAACAGAGCTCGAAAAAGAGATAAAAGTATGTTCCATGGTCAAAAGTACATTTTACGATCATGCATGTCAAATTCGTTATGTCAGCTATAAACCTACTCAAAGAACCACCAAATGGATTAAACATACATGTTGCATTGGTAAAAATAGGTAAACATTATAGTTTATTCATTTAATGAACATGAAATAACCATAAAACAAGAATTTACCAAGTCATTTTACCATTTGACATTTACCACTTAGTTTTGCACTCTGAACTAGTTTTTTACCTCAAACTTAAGTAGCTAATTGCGAGAGATTTTGTGGATCATTATTCGTGCTGTTGGGACTAGGTAGGAGATCTACCTCTTCTCTTTCATTTAAGGTCATTCTTTTTCAATTTCAGGCAAAAGTTTTAGGGTTTGGGGGTCCTTAGGGTAAATATATCATGCCCTTGGATCAATTCACCCTTATGCATTGAAAACTGCACTGTAGAACAGTCAAACATAAGGGAAACTGCTTTGCTTTGCACTATCTAAAGATCAAGGGTATGTTGGGTGCAATTTAGAAATTTGATTCATCATTTCTACCCAAAATATCTTCAGTTTTTTGCATGAAATGCATCCTAACTAAGCCTATGGTGTGATTTCAGACTTTGATCGGATCAGAATGGATATCACATGGTGTGGAAGAGAACATGAATAACAGGATATGGTTTCCATAAATGATCCTGGTACTATTGAGGCCCTCAGAGATTGTGGGTTACTCAAATATTTTAGGTTATCCGGGATGAGGCAACAGTTAGAAATATTGCAGTTCTTGGTTCATCCATGGGATCCAACAGAACAGGATTTTCACATAGGGGACAAAGTGCTCCCTATATTGATCGATGATATTTACTTTCTCACAGGATTATCGAGACATGGTGCCCCAATTTCTCTTTTAGATTCTACCCCTGGGGGTGAACCAGTGAGGGACTACATTTGACAATCCTGTTGGCCAGGTACACAACCTAGCAAAGATGGAAAGATAAACATCAAGGATGTTCATGATATGCCCTTGCAAATAATCCTCTTTACTATTGCAAAGTTGGCAGGTAGTGTGACACCTCATGTCGCGAATAGATCATACATGCATTATGTGCTCGAGTGTCTCGAGCCAACTATGTTCAATTGGTGTGAGGCAGTACTCTCTTTGATGAAAGAGCAACTGACTAAAGTAAAAAGCGGTAAGATGAAAAATTTCAGTTATGGGTCAATCTTGATCGTTTTTACTTTGGAGAGAATTCCATTGATGCAGCCTCAGAATGTGACACTGAGTTTAGCTTGTCCTAGAGATCCAAGGATGCAGAGATGGGTAGAGTTGATGGCTAGACATGCTAGTTAGTCATCAATCTCATTTTCTACTGCATTCTTCAGTTGGCTCTGTCGACAACATATTGTCATAGAGGAGCATCCATATGTAGGGATCGATTTCCTTAGAGATCTAGATTTGAGATTACCAGTGGGTGCTCAATGGGGTGCTATAGGTAAATTGTTTTGACCATGTATTTTTTATTTTTTGAGCTTTTTACATGTTTTTGTGTTTTTTGATGTTTCCAAGACTAAACTAAAAATGTTCTCATGTATACAGATGTTGGCACTGTTCGACTAATCGGTCATCAACAAGAGGCGGGTGAACCAGCGGGGAGAAATGTTAGAAGAGAAGTTCTCTAGGATTTATATCTGATCGAGACATTGGTAGAGTTGCAGCATCATATAGAGGGGTTAACCCTCGGTATATCGAATGTTAGGATCAAGGAGTTACCGATGAGACTACAACACCATACTATTGGTGTACCTAGCCATTGGATGAGGCTATAACACATGATAGCTCAGGCAGTGACCTATTATCATGAGCATCATTAGATCTACTTAGGATGATTTATAGTATGCATTTTGAGGTTTTGAGGTCAGATGACCAACATGTCTTGGACACAAATTTTTACAAAAAATTTGATCTATCTATTTTACTTTCAGTGCTTTTGTATGGTTATGTGTAATCCTATTCAACTGTTGATGTGAATTGAAAATTTACTCTTTACATATGTCGTAAATGTCTATTTAACATGTAATTCGCTAAATAATTATTCAATGCATTAACGTTTCTGGAAATGTGTTGATATTGAATGTAATGAAAATGTATTTCCAAGAGACGAACTCTAAGGAATATATGATGAATAGTTGGATTTTGGATGGTATAAAAATTCGTAAGTTGTAGTACGAAAAGTTGTGAGTCTAGCCTAATGACGATTTGGAGAATTCCAAGTGAAGTAGCATCAGAGAGGAGTTCTATCAATGCATTATACTCAGCGATATTGTTCATAGAACGAACTATACAAATCCCTTGAAAAATCACTAACTCTCCACATGGAGCGAATATGGACCATGCTGCAGAGGATAGGTTCTATGTACTACGACTAGCACCATTGGCATAACCAACAAATGGTTCCAAAGTTTTAGACATCTGCAATACATGCAAACCAGATTACTAACCACACAAAAACTCTAAAAGTCACACTGTGACACACACACATTATCAAAGCATATATACAATGTTTTTACTATGCACAATCAAGCATAGTAACGTTTAAGATACAACCCTTTTCAGGGATGAAACAATGGAATTCCATCATAATCAACCAACTCGTAAGCGCCTTTTACAAAAAAATTCTTGACAATGTAGGGGCTCATCCATAGTGGTTCAAATTTTCCTATTCCTAATTTATCAGCTTCTCGATCATAAAGCAAGAACAGGTCTCATTTTGAGAATATGCGAGGATTGACATTGTGGTCATATTGCACCTTAATTCATTTATTATGTGCTTCGTTGGCCAATGCAGCTTCACGACGTGTTTCATCTAGATGGATGAGTTCTAAGAAATGTGCTTCCTCGTCAGAAGTGTCAGGTAACAAGTCAATTGTGAGTTTTAGTGATGAAATCTCACATTGTATTGGAAATATTGCCTCAAGACCATACACCAATTGAAAAGGTGTGAATCCAGTTGCGTTTCTTACTGAGGTTCGGTAAGCCCACAAAGCTTAGTACATGATCAAATTCCAGTTTCAGTTGTGAACTCCTATCATTCATTGAAGCATTCGCTTAAGGACTTTGTTGATGGATTCAATTTGTCCATTAGCATATGGATAATAAGGAGTAGAACTATCATGTGAGAGTCCTAACTTGGAAGTTAATTCAGTCATCATGTGATTGCGAAAATTCAAACTATGATCTGTAACTACAGCTTGTGGTATACCAAACCGTGCAACCACATGGTTTAAGAAAAAAAGTGCAGTTGTCTCACCAATTTTGTTTAATGTAGGCATCGCCTCAGCCCATTTCGTAAAATAGTCAATGACGACGATAATATACCCATGCCCCCCGACCGAGTGAGGGTTACATGTCATCAAATCAATTCCCAATTTTATAAATGGTCCAACAACGATGACAGGATGTAGTGGTGTAGGTGGTAATCAAGTTTTGTGGTCAAAAATCTGGCATGCATGACAACTTCTGGTAGTAGTAATTCATTCGTTAAATATGGTAGGCCAAAAGTAATTAGCACTAAGAATTTTTTGTGCGGTAGCATAACCAGATAAATGTCCACCATAAGTACCATAATGGCAATCATTTAGAACTTTCTCATCTTCTTCATGTGTGAGGCACCTATGAAAAATCGTGTTGATACCGTGATAGTAAAGTTTGTCACCAATGATCAGATAATCTTTGGTTTGATATCAAATACATCATTGTTGTAAGCGAGAGGTATCAGACGGGCAAGTTTGGGTTTAGAGATAAATTAGTATATCTCCACACCAAGGGTCAAATGACGAGATCAGAAACAAAGACTCATCTGGAATCAATGATTCTATTGTTGAGTCGATGGCGATAGAGGGAAGGTCGCAAAGAAGCTCAATAAAAACTAGAGATTTCTTTGACTTGGATTTAATGAATTCCAGATCAAATTCCTACAAAATGACAATTCGTTTTGAATATTTTCCCCCCAGCAATTGATGTGAGAAGATGTATGTCATAGGGTTGCAATCCAAAATGATTGTGGTCTTTCGGAGCAAGATATAATGGTGAAATCTCTGTACAGGTTGAACGGAAGAAAAAGCTAGCTTCTCAACATAAGAATACTTAACTTCCATATCATTGAGATTATGACTCAAATAATAGATCATATGTTCAATCCCATCTTCCTCTTGTACTAAAACCATAGCAGTGGTTGTATCTGCAACAACGAGATACAGGAAATAGTGGTGTTGATAATTAGGGGAATACATTAATGATGCTCGGATCAGGGTATCTTTGAGAGCATCAAAGGAAGCTTGCACAACCTGGTCCCAATGGAAGGGAATTCCCTTTTTCAAAAGACGAGTGAATCCTTTAGCCATTTCAGCATAGTTGGGAATGAATCTCCTTAGAATTTTAGCCTTCCCTTGGAGTCTCTGTAACGAAAGTAAATTGGAAGGTGGAGGTAGATCAAGAATTACCTGAACCTTCGAGGGGTCGAGTTGAATTCCTTCTTTGGACACTAGGAAACCAAGCAAACGACCAGAAACAACACAAAACACACATTTATGTGTATTGAGTCGAATTTTTTAGTGTCAGAACCGTAAAGATATGGCCCTCAAATGTTGTGAGTGATCAACCTGTTTCTATGAATGAGCAAGTACATCATCTAGATAGGGTTGAACGATGTGTTTGATGTCGTGGAAGGCATTATTCATTTCCCTCTAAAAAGTTGCCCCAACGTTCTTCAAACCAAAAGGGAGTTTCCTATATGTGAATGTGCCCCAGGGACAAATAAAGGCAGTTTTAGATTGGCCTTCTGGGCGTATATTGATATGATTATATCCGAGAAAGCCATCCATATGAAAATGTTTCACATCTGGCACATTCATCAATTATCTAGTCAATAAAGGGATTGGGATAGTTTTCTTTCGGACAAGCATCACTAAGATACCTAAAATCAACACACACTCATATTGTTCCTTGTTTCTTCATGACAAGAACAATATTGGTAACCCAATCGGTAAGAGGAACAGGGTATATGAAACCAGCATGCAAAAGGTTTTCAACTTCTTCTTTTATGGCAGTAGCCTTCTTCGGATGAACAAGATAGAGGAACTGTCATACTGACTTGACATCAGGATACATTTTAATCTCGTGTTCAGCTATACTAGAATCAATACCTAGCATTTCCTCATATGACCAAGAAAATATATCACAGAATTCACGAAAAAGAGCATAGTAAGTTTTGAGTTCCGATGGAGAATAAGATTTACCAACATGGATGTTTTCTACAATTCCAAGTTTGGTTGAAATATCGATAGAAATGGTTTCTTCGATATTCAATAAGTTTTGTTCGGAATCGACTGTTTTTATAAATGTAGAATTTGAAAGGAAATCAATGATTGAAGGGAAATTTAGCTCATTTGGAATATCGTCTATGTGATCTGGAAGATGGGATCGATAATGATAATTTTCCCATGGTTCTTCTTTTGTCATTATTGATTGGATGATTCCTTCATCAGTAGAAAATGTACATGAAAAAGGATCAGAGGAAGTACCATATTCTAACGAATGATCAACCCATACAATCGGTGATGATGGATTTGGATTTGCTGCACAAGCCAAAAAGATTGATTTCTATGCGAGCTCAATTGGGCTTAGTGGAATGGTTTCATTATGCATATCAACTTTGGAATTATTAGAAATCTTCCATGGGTCAGATGAAGTGGAAGATATCATGTTACAGGTCTCAAATTTTGTAACTTCCACCATTTCTGATGGTGACGATAGTAAAAAGGTGCCCATTAGGGAAGAATGTTTGAAGAGACCTACTCCAATATTCTGAAGAGATGGCGGAGGTCCATGAACTAATGGAACACTTCCAGTTTCCTGTGAACTAGAGATGAAGAAGGCAAGTTGATCAATTACTGTGATTCTGCCTTTATGAGGGAAAGTGATCATATGAAAGTGTGTCGAAACCACAACAACCATAGCATAAACCCACAATCTTCCTAGTAAAATATTGTAGTAAAGGGGTCTATCAACGACCTCAACTTCCACAGTTACATTTTTCCCCTAGTTCTATCTGTAGGTTACTTAAAATTCTAGAAGGTGTATAAGTGTGACTGACAAAAGTTTTTAACATCGTAGATGATCATGACAAAGGTGGTGAGCCAATTGTTTTCTAGCAATTCATTGACATGATACAAGTAGATGCACCTTAGTCAACAATGGTTCGATGAATGAGGTGATTCAAAGCGTTTACTTAGATCAAGATTGCTAATTGTGCTGGTAATTGTGGCGTATAACCTGCATGGTTAAAAACTATGAGATTGGAATCCATTAGATCAATTCCACCAATTTCTGACAATAAAGCATGCTTTTGGGAGGGACAGTTTTGAAGCACCTCAAACATCGACATAGCAGAAGGTGACTGAGCCAAATCTTCTACTATGTCATAATTTTGCGATGCTCGAGCTCGACGGTTGAATGTCGATTTATGAACAACTCCCTTAGGCAGTTTTATTGTTAACTCTGGTGCAATGGATGGTCGAATGGAGTTAGACGAAGTCGAAGTCAAAGTATTGGGTTGATCTATAGCCTAGTTATTCGATGATGACAGTGGATTATCGTAATCTTTACTTCATGTAGTCACCAAAACATTAGTCTTAGGCTTAGTGGCAAATAGCATAAGCACTTGTAAAGTGGAAGCATGATCTGTAGCAACCAAATGAGTCTCTGGGTTTGGAAAAGGGTCTGTCAACACAACAGATGTACTAGAAGTCCTAAGAAGTTTTGAGACTTCATAGCGGTGAGGAAAGTCTTGCGTAAAGTGATCCTCATTACAAATTAAACATGGGTAACGAGGTTTCCTAGCTGGAGAAGAGGAATCATATGATTTCTCTTAGGGGGAGAATTTTGTTTCTTTTTGTTTTCCCCTTTTTCTTGCTTCTAGGTTGCTTTTCATTTTTACCTTTGTCATATGACACAACATTTATCTCGGAAGCAAGTGTATTATCAAGTGTATTAGATGTTTGATTTGAAATAGCAAGTGTTTGACTAGATGGTCTAATTGTTGTTTGAGTGCTTGAAGAACCTATCACACCATCACTGGCATGAGAGTCCTTACTGAAGGGAGGTGGTGAAATAGTAAAATATGGTCTAGGTGCATTTGTAATCTTATCATAGAGCATGCTAAACTGGGTGTAAATCAAGTTTAAATATTGGGCATGAGCAATTACTTTCTCTTAAATAACAACTCGTCCTTTAGCCACATCCTCAGTGATAGATGGAAACAAGGATTTAATAAACCAATTAGCTAAAAAGTTGATTAGGAACAATAGTTTTAATCATTTGACGATGGTGATGCCACTCATGAATATGATTAGAAATGTGAGTAGCAGTGGTTTGTTTAAAGTTGGTCAACAGTTCCGTTCAAGTTTCATATATGATGGGTAATTGGAAATGGGTTAAAAATGTAGTGGCTAAGGCTATGAAGTTGTCAAATGAAGCTCTTGGTAATTCACTATACCACTTTGGAGCTGGACCAGTGAGTGTTCGCTGGAAAAGACGTAGTCCTACTGAATCATCATTCAGGGAGTTGGATGAACACCATAAATGAAAAGTCATAATGTGATTGGACAAATCTTCTCCAGGGTTTCCATTGAACTTAGGAATATCATAAGGCAATTTGTGTGGAATCATCATCCACAAAGCTGAATAAAGAATGGGATCATTGGTAAGCCAATTTAAATCTGGTAATTCAAGTATTGCGACAAAAGGAAACCATCAGTTTAGGTTGGGTTGAACGTAACCAGGGTAAGATGGAATTGCCTGGGAAATAAGCCTTTGCATACCAGCATAAGGAATCTGTTGTTGGTAACCTTGATAGGGGTAGGTTTGTTGAGCATATCCAGTATAAGGTTATTGTTGGGAACCAAGATAAATTTGCTGTTGACCAAAACCAACATAGGCTTGTTGACTAGAACCTGGGTAATCTTGCCATTGA
>APFE031198838.1:2882-20757 GCA_000404065.3 Pinus taeda
AATTACAGTCCTATGAACATGCCTGTTTTTGACTATCACTGGAATCTGGAAAGCCATCTGATGAGGTAAACGCGGTGTACTATTTTCTAGATCAAAGATCATCAGGTTCGGATCCTGAATATCAACAGCTCCGATAGCCGACAAAATTAATTTTCTTTGTGTTGGGCATGATTGTAGCACTTCCAAAGCCGACATCGCTGAGGGTGAAACAACTAAATCCTCAACGATGTTATGATTCTGAACCACTCTCGCATGTGGATTGAAAGCAAACTTTCGAAGTATACCCTTGGCGGGCGGTTTGATTACTAAGTCCGGGTTAGCTTTCTCGATCTGTAGTGGATCGGAACCAGGAGCTGAGGTTGATGGATTAGAGTGAGAAGATTCTGCTTCCTTACCATCAACAGGATTCCTACTACCATAATCTTGCGATCGAGTCGCAATCCTCACATGAGACATCATCAAAATGGGTTCTTCACTGGCACTTGAGGAAGAACCTATCATCTTAGTCTCCTGCTTTGGAAATGGATCTTTCAAAACAGCACGAGTTGGGGAACCTTTGACTATTTTCACAACCTCAGCCCGATGAGGGCAATCTCTTGTATAATGATCTTCTTCACAAATAAGACAAGGATATTTAGGTTTGCGCTTTTCGTCATTGGTTTCCGACTTTTCTGTTTTCTCCTTTGGAGCCTTGTCTGCTTTATTCTTCTTCTTACCTTTCTTCTTTCCACTGTTTTTTGATTTGACCATAGATGTCTCTACGGCGTGAATATCGGCGGAAATTTCAGGAGAAGACTCACCTGTCGGGGAATCAGGTAGGGTGATTATGGGAGAAGAATTATTTGAAGATTTCTTCTTGCTCTTTGTGTTCACCATACCAATCATACCATCAGCGGCATGAGATCCTGAAGGAGCAGCAGCGATTTGATTTGATTGTGGAAGATCTGGGATCTTCTCGTGTAAAGTACCCGACTGAGTGTAAACCAAGTCAAGGTACTGCGCCTGAGCAATGACTTGCTCCTTAGTAACTACGCTCGCCTTAGCTACATCTTCAGTAATCTTCGGTAATAATGATTTAACAAACCATTCAGCTAAGATTTTGTCCGGGATAAAAAATTTCACTAACCTTCTTCGACGTCTCCATTCATGAATGTGATCGGAAATATATGTGGATGTTGATTGTTTTAGTGAAGCTAGTAACTCCGTGCCGTTATTGTATCTGACCGGCAACTGAAAGTGAGTTAAGAACGAGGTAGCTAACTGGCTAAAATTGTAAAAAGAGGCCTGTGGTAACTCAATGTACCACTTGGCCGCGAGACCAATGAGTGTACGCTGAAAAGACGTAAGCGGATCGGAATCATCCAGATGGAATTGATGCACACCAGAGGTGGTAAGTATCACGTGATTGAGGGTCCTCTCCAGACTTACCTTCGAACTTGGGTATGTCACTGGGCAACTTATTCGGCATTGGCGGCCAATACGGAAGATAATTGATTGGATCGTTCGTTAGGCGCGTCAAGTCTGGTAAATCCAAAGTTGCGATAAATGGCAATTGCCGGTTCGGATCTCTAAAACTTGGGGTCACTAAACCAGCCCCAGGATGAGGATATCCAGGATAACTTGGAATAGGAATCGCATTCGAGATATTGTATCCTCTCGGAAAACCAGTATTAGCCGGACCATATTGGGGTTGTTGAGGTTGTTGATAAGTGTATCCAAGATACGGTTGATATTGGTAGGTTGGTTGCTGAGCAGCAGGACCATATTGAGGTTGGTACTGTCCCTGATACAGAGGTTGAAAAAATTGGGGTTGAGAAGTAACAACCGTACTTCCTACAGGCATCTGGACCGAAGTTTGGACCGTAGGTCTAGACTGAGGTAAAGAGGTCTGAGGAACAGATGCAGGAACAGTAGAAACCAGAGCTGCTGATACTCCAGAAGAAGGTGGGGTAGATGGAGAAGATGTTGCAGTAGCCACAACAGACGTTTCAGGCAGAGTACGAGGCGTACTAGGCCCAGCCTGAGAAACTACAGAAGGTGCAGAAGTTGGAGCCGTAGACTGGATGGGTTGCTGAGATGGACCAGCGGCCTGTCCAGGTTGGGAGGACGACTGCACATTCGGTTGCAACATCTGTGGATTGTGAGAAGGATCCCACACCAAATTCGTTCCGAGGTATTGACCTTGAGGATATGGAGGTCCATAACCGGGTTGAGGGTAAGATTGATAATACGGTTGACCTGAAGGCGGTTGGTAACCTTGCGGTTGATATTGGCCTTGGGGTTGATAACCCTGAGGCAAATACTGATACTAGGGTTGTTGACCTTGAGGTATGTAAGGATATTGATTCTAGGGCACATACTGATATGAAGGTTGACCTTGGGGTACGTACTCGTACTGGGGTTGACCTTGGGGTACGTATTGGGCCTGGGGTTGACCTTGAGGAATGTACTCTCCCGTAGGGATGTACTGTCCTTGAGGTTGCCCCCCAGGTGCAAATTGAGTACCCTGAGGTTGCCCCCTAGGCAGATATTGAGTACCTTGAGGTTGCCCCCCAGGCACATATTGAGTACCTTGAGGTTGCCCCCAAGGCGGTAACTGACTGCCTTGAGGTTGACCTGACATCATCAGAATTTCTTCTACACTCAACTGACTATTACTACTACTTCCAGATAATAACTTTTGTTCGAAAGGGTGAGGAGATGCTCCTAAAAAAGTACCATAAATGGACTGATACCTAGCAGGAACAAACGAACCGCCGTATAAATAGGCTTCTGGAGATGACAGACTTGACATATATACAGGAGTAGTAAAACCTCCGGGTGGAAAAGGAAAATGAGGTGGAGAAAAACTTGACACTGAGTTGTCTAAAAAATTTGTTAACGAAAGATACCAAGTAGTACTTCTAGGAGGGCTGTAAAATATAGATTCACGCTCTCTTAGACCGAGAGTAGGTAGATCTTCAAGGTAAGAAGCACCTATTTCTTCTTCTGGAGCTAGCTCTTCAATAGCAATCAAACCAGAAGGAAGATTTTCGGTGATGACTCGTTCTACTCTAGGTGAACCAGGAACACTAGAAGTCGGAGTAACAGGTTCAGATATTTGAGGTTCTTTGCCTATATCACTAGCAGATGAAACACTACCAGTAAGCTCGGAAACCGCAAAAGCTTCAGGATTATAACCCGTTTCTAGATTTTGGTAATCTGGATGGACTACCAACGAAGACTCTCCTTCTTCGGGTGGAGTTACTCTACTGCCACTAGGAGTAGTTACAAGGATTTTCAAACCTTCGTAATTAGCCGGGACCTCTTCAGGAGGTTCACCCCGCAATCTACTGGATCGCCTCAACAAATCGACCACGGTAACAACTTCAGGAGACTCGCCCCGAAGTCTACGGGACCATCTCGGTGATTCAGCCACAGCTAAAAACTTTTAACTACTACACACGAAAACAAAATAAAATCTCAAAGCAAACCACCTAAAGTCGCTAAAGAACCAATCAAATTTGAAACATACTCCTAAATAATCTAGGGCGTCAAACCAAACACAAACAGTAAGCTTTCGGACCAAAAACACTATTTGGTGATGAAATCCAACCTCGTAGGATTCAGTACAGAAATGGCGGGTGGAACAGTTACCCCGACAACCTGCTTAATGAATAGACTGGACCAACTTCCTCCACTTTAACCGTCTTGAGTGAAGTGAACCCCCCAGAAAATCCAAGTGAGTCTAGCCGACGTCTGCTCCAGGTACAGTGGGATCTTCCCACCACCGTCACCTTGGGTAGAATCCTAAGATTATGGCCACTAAGGTTACCAACAGCAACAAATACACCTGGGGGAACAGTCTGCACTCCGACAGCATGCAAGGGCAGAGTAACAAGCTCAATCCCCTTACCGGCTCCTTGACAATGGTCAATCCAAGGTTTACCGATAAGTGATCCCCTGGCTCCTCAACAATAATCTGAGGCTTACCGTTTGTAATACGTGCGTGTCTGGCGTCGTTCCCAACGAGGGAGGATTGATCCCCTCACTGGTTCGGACACGAGCTCGTGCTTCTCCTTTAAGAGGAGCTTTTCCAGAGTATAAATGCAACAGTTGGATTTATCCTATCACAAGATAAGCTACTTGTTTGGTTTTGCTGTCTTGGAGAGTTAATTACTCTCCTACTCCAAGACACTAGCCTGATCTATATTGGTGCTTAAGAGCCCTAGTAAAAGAAAAGTTACTAAGTTGATTTTACCTTAAGCGTTAATTTTATGGCTTTTCTTTAAGACAAAAGGTAGTGGAGATGAAACTGATGGTGTGTAGACTCGACTCAAATCCACTAAAAAGATGCACTTAGGATGATTTACACTACTTTTCTTTTTCAATGAATTCCTAGCTAAGAGAGTTGGAAAATGCAAACTTTATAAAAGCAACTTTCTTAACAGACAATCAAAGAAACAATCTCTTTATCTTTTCCAAGCATACAACACATGACCACTCATTACTTGCACGAAAATTCCTTTTTCTTTCAAAAAATTCAAATGCTACTTAAAACAAACTTTGCAAAGGAGATGTTTTTGTATTTTTCCTATTTAACAAAGCATATAAAACTATTTTAACAAAAACAATTTCAAAATTTATAAAAATCTATGGAAAGACTCACTCAAAAAGCAAATTTACCTAAAAGAAAATCTAAAGAGGCAAAAGCCTACTAATATGATTCCAGGTTGTTTTACTTGGTAACAATCAAACCAAGGACCAACTCATGCAGAATCATAAACCAGTCAAAAACAAAAATCAAACTCTTTTGTTCTTTTCTTAAGAATGAAATTCACAACTTCAATCAACAAGATTCTTTGAAATTCTGTAAAGAGATAAAACAAAGGTAGGTTGCTCACACAGGTAGACTTTATGACAGGTCCGACTCCTAAGAAGACTGACAAAACCAGAGAGATCCAAGGTTTCACAACTTCTAAAGTCAAAGTCACTACAGGATCGATGCAAAAATCAAACCCTAGGGCTAGAACTTCTATGAATTTCACTAAAACTCTTGATGCTAACGAAACAAGTTCAGGTGAAGATCTCTGACAGATAACCAGTGGATCTGGGCATTAAAAAATAATTAAAGACAAAACCCAAGAGGAA
Organism: Pinus taeda; assembly: GCA_000404065.3. Lineage (NCBI taxonomy): Eukaryota > Viridiplantae > Streptophyta > Pinopsida > Pinales > Pinaceae > Pinus > Pinus taeda. The sequence goes on from APFE031198838.1 coordinate 8,013, forward strand.
AAATGGAAAAAATGGAAATTTTCTCAATTTTTGACAGGGTACGCAAGCAGCCTGTTTGCATAGGTGCGTGCACGCTCTGTGTACAAAGCTGCAGTGTGTACAGGTACACACTGTGCTCAACTCAGAGGGTGCGTACTACTGGAAAAACCAAGAAAAGATAAAATCTAACTTAACTCTAAGCTATCCCACCCAAATACACAGTCAAACAGCCAAAAACAAAAAAAGAAATGACTCTTTTCAGATCAAAGTGTCACACAAAGGAAAAATCATTCACATCAATGGAGTTCCCCAGTGGAGTTGCCAATTTGTCATGCGGACAAAACCAACCTCCCTAGAAGCCTAAGAATTTCTAGTGACAAACAAGACAATTAAGAGCAATCCTTCTCTAAACATGCATTTACCATACAAGAAATCAAGTGTTTAGATCCTACCTGTAGTCCAACATTGTTGTAGTAGTCCAGCCTCGTCGATCCGGATGAGCTCCTCCTTCACTTCGAAACCTGCATTCACTAACAATCAAACGATTAAATAGCACCTGGATATCTCATAAAATAAAACATATTCAACATATAGACCAAGGAGTATATGAAACAACTCATTAATAACAAATTGTTGAGAAGAATGGACTTATTTGTATTAATAGGAAACAAAGAAACCATTACAACCTGAGCCTTGGTGTTGTGCAAGTTCCTCCCAGGGTCCAGCAAGAGTTTTCCTTTACTTTGATAAGCTCACCCACTTCCAAATGAAACAAGAAAGGATGGGAATCTCTTCTCACAAGCTTCTACAAGGAAGTCCTAATTCCAGCAGCATCTACCCTTTGGAATGTTCAGCTTTCAACCTCCCCTCCTCTGGCCCAATGCCTGTATTTATAATACTCTAGAGGAAGTTAATCAGGTCCAACATCAATGGGATAAGCCCCTCTTTTGGATGGGGTAGCTCCTCTCTTGATGGGATGAGTTCCTCTTTCATAGGGGTACATGAACCATCTAGAGGCGCTCAATACACACCAAACAAGCTTCTAGAATGCTCTAGAAATGACCACAAGTAACTTTTTTAAGATGAAACTCGCGCCTTTTGACCTTTACAGGAGTACGCATCCACCCCTTTACATACATAGCGTGCAAGGATGCAGGTATTGTGAACTTGGGATGTGTACACGCAGGTAAGGATGAGAGAATATGCGTACCCAGAGATAAATATGTTTTTAATGAATTTCTCTCTTTCGTGAAGTTTGACATGGAGAGCAGAGGTATGAGGCTTGCCAAGGAGGATAGTATGACTGTTGATGGAGCCATACTAACTGAAAATAGTCATGGTGACAAATTTTAGTGTAACATTATCCATTGGGCATGGGGTCAAAACACTCAATTTGAAATGCATGACTATAAACTAATGACTTAATGACACAAACCGACTTTCACTCAACTAAAAACTGACTCGATAATAAAACGCCACTGAAAAACTGGAAAAGATACTCAAAATTGAGCTTATTCAATAAAACCTACTCTAACTGTTCCATTCAACACCTAATCAGGTGAAATGAAACAACCAATGCAACGAAGTAAGTATTCTAGCTATTATTTGAATTCTTCGCAAGTGCTTCCTTATGAACAAAAAGAGAGAACTACTGAAAAGAAACTCCCATGAAAACTTGTAAACAGATCCATTGAATAATATGGATTCTCAATCCGACTACAAAAATATTGCATAACAATCTTGAAATTCATGTGCACTGGGACTTAGCTCATCCAATGGATTACCTTTCTTCTCCTCAACCATGAATTCAAACTTTCATCTAAGCTTTGTGACGAGACTCCTATTGATAATGACAAAGAGATCAGCTACTGGATCAAGTTTGTATCAATACTTGTTTCAAGATCGCAGTTAGCTAGTGGAGAAGGGCTTTGACTGCAGACATCATCCAACTCATCAACAATTGGATTGCGAAAAGATGGAAAACGCTGTTGCAATCCATTTTGTATTGGTTCCAATGAGATTGCATGATTTTTGAAAGGCTTCTCATTTGAAGATGTATTATACAAATTTCCCTTCAAAAATTGAAATGATTCAAAACAGAATGGTACGTAATCATCTTGCATCATTCGATCATATGTTCCAGCTTCCAAGTCTTCATCTGCAACCTGACATTCAAAGGTATTTGGGGGCTACAAATCTAGACATGAGAAATCTTGAATGAGGATTTGATTTCCCTAAAGATGGTCCAGATGGAAACTTATCGATGGCTTATTTTTCATTGCATGAAAGTTGTCTGTAATGAACTGAAATGAAGTAAAACAAAAAGGCAAAGATCCTTCACTTACTTCAAAATTTTCTACACTTTCCTCCTCACTTCCATAACTAATATGCATCGGCTGATCACTGTATTCAAGCTGCTGAAAGTGAACTTCCTCCTTCCACAAACCAGCTGCAGATTTGTCGGCAAGATTAGCTTCTGTTTAGAGAACATAATCATCATCATACTGATCAAACTAAGGAAGATCATCAGTATAAAACACATCATCAATCATACATGTCATATCAAAAAATATCTCTTCTCCAAGATGATCCATAATGCAATCATTATCTGATCTATGAGAAGTGGGATAAGAAAGAAAATGTTTTGGATCAGCCACTTGTTCTTCTTCAATCAGCGAGCCATGGTCTTGAACATCATTCTCGCTTCTTGTGGAGATCTTTTGCATCATCTCTTCCACTGCACTTACCAAAATGTCTAGCTTCACCTCTAAAGATGTCGATTCCTTTGTATCTATGCCCTTCATCTCTTCTTCCTTCAACTTTTCCCTTCTAAGCAACAAATTAGCCTCTACATATACTGAATTGTTTCGCATCTCTTCAAGTGTTGCAAGGTTCCTTTCCTTCAGTTGAAACTCCATTTTTGGATCAAAGGCTTCCAGGTAGTGTGAGAGAGCGAATCCATGAAGAGGTCTTATATTAATCAGCATCGAACAATAAACATGGTTAAATCTGGTAGAAAACTATTGTACTATTTCCCCTGGCTATATTTTGAGTTGGTTGTACTCTTCTAGAATCAAGAAAGGTTTTTTTCTGACCACCCACTTGTCGAGGAACACTTTGACGAACTGCTATAAATCTGAGATACTTGCATCAGGTAGGGTTTTGAACCAACTCTTGACTTTGCCTTGCAAAGAAAGAGCAAAAATCCTAACATTGACATCTTCTTCATCAACTTCAAAAAGGTCAAGAAAAGACTCAAAATACAGTACATGTCTCTCAGCAGTGATGTTGTCACATTCATCATAAAATCTTGGTAGATATAGGTAATGATTTCTAGAGAAAGCATGGGATATAGGAGGTGAAATCAGAGGTTTGTATCGATCTGGAATTTTGCAAGGTATAGCAAAATGTATAGAAGGTGTAGAATTAGTCTTGGTCTCTTGAGGCTCATCATTTTGAAGACGGCCATCATAAAACTTAGAAGAAGAGTCTTGATCAGGTTCAAAGGCATGCAAACATTTTGTATTCACAATCTTCACAGGGAAGGAATTAAATGCAGGTATAGGATCTTTTCTCAAATACAGTATACTTTGTAAAGCCTTCTTGAAATTCTCGGGGAAAAAGAAGAAATAATTTATAACAAAGAACATAATGTCTTGGATGCAATTCAAACTTGAATACCTATTCTCTCCATATTATCCTTTCATGTTTCTGCTGGTCAGGTTCATGTTCCAGTGGAGTCCTTGGATCTGATCTCGAAACTGATTTGGAAACTGATCTCGAAACTGAGTCACCAGGTAAATGATTTCAGCCTTCCGTGTCTGATCGTTGTCCACCATCAGCAATCAGGTCTAAACTTGATACATTTTTTTGAGGAACATAACACTACGTTCTCCAGTATGGTCACCACTATGTTAGAGCCTAGATTGACCTTAGGCTGAAGGGAGGCAATCCTAGGGTAACCACAAACCAAGCTTAACCTGGTAGCTAGCCCTACTAGGTCGAGAGAGGGCTCTCTTCTTGTCAATATTAGTTGAGATGACTGAATTAAATATGGATATTAGGCTAGGTATAATAGCTCTAGGGTTTTTTGGTTGATTTTGATGGTTTTGTTGCTGGATCAAATTGAGTAGGCACCTTTGGGTCCGGGAAATCAAGTCAGGAATGCAAGGTGTTCTATGGGGCAGGGTAGGTAGGTGTTTTAGCACTTAAAATTGAGTGAGATGGTAGGTCTCATACTAGTGAGGAGTTGATGAGGGCATGAAAATCTCATGAGTCCTCTTCAAATAGTAGAAAACATAAAAAACTAAATGAATTCCCAAGGTAGAGCACTATAACCAATGTATTCTACCTATCTATCTTGATTTCATTTTAGTTTAGAATAATGAATTATATTTTGACACACATAACACATGAGAAAAACTATGACAGAAGGAGAAACTATGCAAAATCACATTACCACAAGAATCCCACAAAAATAGCTGCAAATCCTAGTTTATTTCCTTGCCAAACTAATGTAGAGATGTACAATGTAGCTCAAAGCATCCAAGAGAGTCCAACCTTTGCTAATGAATAAAAACATACATAATATAGACAATCAAACCACGTATACTAGCCATCAGGGGCTGAATCCAAGAGATAAGGAACTGTTACAACCATTTCCAAACAAGGAGAAAGAATATAGGCAATGGAACATCTTGCCTCTATAAGCATGGAAATTGATTCATTAACCCCCAAACCACCTCAAAATGATGAATCTGCCCTCTAAGGTCATTTTACAATTAAATTAACATAGCATAGCATCATTTATAATCATGAATTCATCCATGATGAGAGAAAAGGTCAACTTGTGGAAAAACTAGGCAAAAACTAGATTTTTGAGCAAACTGGATCTATGTGTAGCACCACCAGCTAGGTGCATAACACCACTTCACAACTAATTTTGGAGGCTTTTCCATTAGCCAAATTAAGCCCAATATAGCTTATTGGAAAGGTATTCCTGTATAGTTTTTGGAACATTTTGAATTTGTGCATTTGGAGGTCATCTGCCCCATAGAAAGTGGAACCTCCGAAGGCTTCTTCCTGTGTGTCCAAAAAGAGGCAGAGAGGTCACTTCTTAATGGTTTTTTGACCTCTAGGTGACCAAGTTTTGATCCAAAATTGCTGAAACTTTCAGGGATTGATGCTCTCATCACGTTGAATCCAAATATGCAAACCATTTCTCTAAAAATTCTCCCAGTCAAAAGTGTAGCGCCACCTAGGACAAATTTTTGTGCTGCAAATTCCAAAATTTGAAATGAACAAAATTTCTCAAAACTTGCCCAAATTTGGCACAAGGCTCCATCATTAGTTACTTTGATGGGCTAGTGAGGCTTTAGCCAAGAGTTTTAGCTTGTCTTGCTCCTTTTTTCTCCTCAAGGACTTCCTCAACCTTGCCTTAAGCTTCCTCATCCTTATATTGTATATTTTGTTCCGGATCATGTAGTGATAGGCTATGTGATGAAGCATCTTCTTGCCTCTATTGGTCATCTCAAGTAGCCTCTCAAGGTGTATGTTTACCCTCTCAAGCCCTGTCACTTTTCCTTTTCAGTTTCAATATTTCAAGTTCCATTAGGCCCTGCTTATCCTCCATTTGTTCTCTTGCTCTAGATATGTGACAATATATCTAGCCTTTGCCAAGCTATCCATCAACATCCAAATGTGGGAATCCTTTGCTATATGTTTCTCTCCTTGCAGCTGTCACTGAATGTCTCTTGCTCATATTCATAATCACTGTCTCTTTCCATTTTCCTCCTTTGGTTTTGCAAAATGTGGTTATATATGGTTGTTTTGTGGATAATAGTGAAGAATGTAGTAAAAAAAAGGCGGAGAAATGGAATGAAGTGAATGAAGATGAGTACGAAGAGATTTTAGAAATGAATAGATTTTATGAAGAGTGTGTAGGATTTTTGTTGAGGGGAATAGGGTTTGTAGGGTTTGGGGAGAGTATGAATGAGATTGTGGAGAAAGTATGAAGGGAATGGGGTTTAGGAAATATATAAATAGGAATGGAATTTAGTGGATAGGGTAGATAGGGTATGTAGCCACATAGTGAATGAAAGCTAGGGTTTCAGTTTTAGGAGTCCAAAACATCCAAATTAGAAAACAAACCCTTTCTCAAGAGACAAGGTGAGTGTGATGAGTGTACTTTCATGTTAGATTAAGAAACTTGAATGAAATTAGTAATTTGGAGTGATTTGAAACGATTTGGGGCTTGGCTTCGAGGTGTGTAGCTCACTCACCTAGGTGCGTAGCGCCATCCTCTAGTGCATAACACCTTTTTGCAGGAAACTTTTTAAGGCCTTCTTGGTGTCCAAATTAGGCAAGGGATAGCTCTTTGCAAATAGTGTCGAGTCTACTTTCCATATCATCTTGAATATTTCAATTTGGAGTTCATTTTCCCTGTCAAAAGTCCAATCTTCCAAGCCTGGTTAAAATGTCTAGAATGAGGCTGCCTAAATGCAAAGTGTTGTTGTAGTCAACTTTTTAAGGTATTCCTAAACTCCAAATTGACCTCATGATATCTCATTGGAAATATATTTGCATCTACTTATCTTTTGACTCATCAAGCAAGTCATTTGGTCATTCCATCTAGGAGAAAAATTGATTTTACCAAGGTCACTCTAGAGGTGCAACAACTCTCCTGTAGCGACTGTATTTTTGACATTTCTCTAAAACCATGATACCTGGGTAAAACATGAAGGATATTTTTATTCTTGGGTCAATTATGGAAAAAAATATCTCTCACTTTTGTCAAATTCATCTTCTATTTCTCATAAGCATCATTTGAATAAATTCTATCCAGATATGTGGAACAGGGGATTTGTAGAAATGAAGGGAAATGAAGGGGATAAGGGGCTTCTAAATTCTTGAGAAAATTTTGGAGAATAGGGAGGGATGTTGGGAAGTAGGGGAAAGTGTAATTTCAAATATTGAGTGAGGGGAAGGGGTCCACAAGGGAAAAACACAGGCATAGCCTAGAAAATTGTCAAATTATAGAAATAAGCTAGGGTTTGTGGGAAAATGATGAATTTTAGGGATATAAGTGGTGGGAAGTGCTTAAGAAGGTATATTAAGGATAGGGGAAGCTGTATAACCATCAGGATACAATTTTTTTTGATGATTTGACCATCCAATAAAAATTACCTTCAAAACCCTAGGAGAGGGAAATGAGCCTTTCCTAAGCACAACTGAAGCACGAACAAGGCGTAAAATGACCCATTGGAACCTGAAATTATGATGAAAATATTTTGAATGATGGTACACTCAGCCAAAGGGTGACATGGACCAACACCTGGAAAACTTTGGAAGGCGTGAAAACAATCCTAAACCTAATACCTAGTGACAAAATTTTACTTCAAGACTCACTGAAATGAAAAAAATTGACTTTGATACTCTAAGACCACTTTGTAAGAGAATGTTTGATCGCTGGTGGAAGGCTTCAAAGACTGACGCTAACACCTTCACAACCTGGTTCAGTAATAATTCCCACAAATGATCTCAATGCTCTATAGAGAATAGATTCTACAACATAGAACTATCAAGAGATAATAGGACCTCTTGAGATATTTTGTATTGTAGGTGTTGGTGGGTATTTGATAGATCTTTATTGGCTATTTCTCCCAAATTTTGACAATATCCTTTATGCTCAAGTAGTTGGTGGCATGATAAAAGTAAGAATCCATGACCAATTTCGACTTCGAAAAGTGGTACGTGAGATGATAATCTGGTGACAGAAAAGAAGCAAGCCTTTATACACTAGCACTGTTCAGAGTCATAATCATTGGATATATATGAGAAATTATCCAACTGACAACATCTACACATGGAAAAGTTGGATACCTGCATACAACCTTACGTAACCCTGACCTCTGGATATTCATATACACCTTCCAGTCTTAAAGGTCTTCTTTGAAAATTCTTGTTGAGAATTATTCATTCACTTTCTACCATGTTGTTTTGGGCAAATTTAGTGTTTCTACAAATGCCTAACCTTCTAGACCTAGTAGCTAGTCTAGAAAGAATAGTCAAAGTAATTCGCTACTTTTCCTATAATTAACAAATAAGAGAAGGAGGAAAAGGGACCAACCTATAACTTTCGCTTGATTCCTCTCTCCTTTGACCGATTTCGTCACTCCTTTCCATACTTAACTCGCTTGGAAAGTACCTGCACATAAGACGAGATAGAAACCCATCAAAGCATACAATAATGATCTGTTAACTAAACATATCATAGAATCTAGAATACGATATACATCATATAAACACATGAATGGAAAAATCTTAGAATTCTTTATTGATGAAAGGAAATATTACAACCCATGAGTGTTCATGCTTGATTCAGTGTCTTCCTTCCAGTTTTGATCCCTTCTCTCCTCATGAATTAACAATTCGACATCATTACAATACTCTTACTAATCTCATTCAAACATCATTTCCTTAGCTCAAGAAATTCCAACCTAGACCAGCCTTTGAATGGTTGGTCAATTTATAGCTGAATGGAGGAGGTTAAGCCATTAATGGCCCTCATGAATGCTCTGCCAAAATTGGGAGGTGGTTCCATGGAGGAAGGGATAATGGATAAAGGTTCATTCATCCTATTCCTCATCCAAATGTGAGCTCCATCCATCTGGAAACTTCCAGAGAATCCATTGGATGAGGAATTCAATGGATTCATTTAAAAAATTTGATGAATCTCGCTCAGCAGGTGAAACAAAGGCTAATTGCACTGCAGTGCACCTAGCCAGTGCAGTTCATGCATTGCAATGTAGCCTGATAAAGTGCCACCTGCACTGATCTCGTTAGGGGTATTTTTTGGATGAACGGTGACATGGAAACTCTTGGGAGGCAAGCATGATGTAGGTTAACTTCATTAGGGAATGAAAACAACTGAATTAGGGATTGATGAACCCTAATAATATGGATCTGGAAGTCGAGGTTGATGTGCCCAAATTGACCTGTAACACATGTGATATTCGATTATTTCTATATGAATAGTTGAGTATATGAGTAAACTAGAAAATTCATTAGCATAATCTCGAATTCGTCCTCTGTGCTACTTTTTATGGGATCCTTTGAAGAAGATATATTTGGTGTCGTGATGTCGGTGACCGATGAAGAGAAGTAGTCAACAAATGCAATACCTAAAGGAGGAAAATACACTCATGAAAAAGATGAATTAGCTTTAAGAAATGACTTACAAAGCAAGATCACAATAGCAACCACTGGACTGACAAGGAAAATTGTACAATTCTTGAGGTGAAGGAGGGAGACCAGTTGCCTCAGTTATGCATTGCACAATCTCAATAGCAAGGGAAGCAGCCTGATCCTAGAGACTACGTAATGCACTTTCTCATCTTGGGTATACTGAGGTGGAGACTAAGCATTGCATAGACTTAGTGGAAAAGTGATAGGATTGATTCGTGGAACTACATAATGCAAATTTGGTCTAGACAGGTACTACACATTGCATAGTCCCAGAGGCCAAGCATGAAGTTTGATCCTTTAACTCCATAATCCCTAGCTAGACAAGCCAACTATTGGTCAAGGGAAGGGAAGATATGCCTTGAAAGAGTATGGGAAACTGGAAGATCTGAGTGATGTTGCAATTTAGAGTGCACATTTGACTCAGGGTATATGGATGAGTTCAAATCAAGTGTAGAAGATCAACCTGCAAAAATAAAAACAAACATGCATGTTGAGTCACTGAAACGATGATCACTAATGGAAAAGTAACAAGAAAAATGACGTGACACTTGTAAAAGGTGAAAAATAGATGAAAAAACACTTGTAAAAGCTAATATAAGTTAAAAATATAGCAACCATGAAAATAAACAAGAAAATTAACACTCATTGAAGTGAAATGACAAAAAGCAATAGAAGAAGCGACAAAGGACGACAAAAGGAAAAATCACTTGGAAAAGCACCACAAACTCCATTGAAGGATCTTTGATCTCCTTCGGAAGGCTATATATCCAATCTTGAATTCAAAAATGAGTTCTATAGGTGTCTATTATATATTTTTAGACAAATTAGGGTTTATGACATGCATGCCTAGAATTAAGGAAAAAGCAACACTTGGCAGGATTCCAAAAATAATGAGTTGTGTCATCTTTCAGGAAACTAATTATCCACTTGCTATTTTCTTGGGATGTTTTTATGTTTTTTTTTTTTTTGGGAAAAATGGTCATACACATTGCTAAGAAATATTATGTAGTTCCAGACTAGACAACTTCTTGACTAAGTGCATTGCATAGTTTTTGTGTTGAAGAGATGCTTTGCACATTTTCTGGGCTCAAGGGTGGGCTGTCATCTAGGACTATGTTGTTTCTGAGCTCAAGGAAGACCTGCCAGCCTAGATTGCATAATTAAAATCATTAAGGCTAGCCTACCTTCTGACATTGTGAATTTTTTGGGGAGAAGCCCAACAATGCTCCAAGGTCCAGTTAGAAGCTTTCTTTTGTTTGAAAGTTATCAAACTGGGTGTTAAGAAATTTACTGCATAACATAAATAATTACTGAGAGGAATAAATATAAAAATAACCAGCAACAACCATAAACACATAAATACAAATGTTTATCTGGGAAAACCCCAAATCCGGGGAAAAACCCAACCTAATAAGATCTCATTAGCATTGGCCAAAACCTTGGCCAATCTGACCAAGTGAGCCTTCACGGCTCACCTCCAGGTCTTGCATTACAATGAAGTCCTTACAGCCTTTTATAAGCTCCATTACATATAATACCACAAGAAGAATACTATGGGTGCACAATACCATGTGCCCCAAAACCATCATTGTTTAACCTGGTCAACTTTGACTCTATCCTGAGTCAAGTTTGCCTAACAATTCCCCCCCTTAAACTTGACTTGGGGTTCCTTGACTAACTCCAGCCAAACCTACTAAGTGAGACAATCCTGCTCACCCTAGCTCTTACCCCCCTCAGAGATTTTACCTGGGGTATTGTTAGCCTGACATCCCCCCTATCACCTAGGTCTAACCTAGACTTTATCGGCGATCACCAAGGGGTACACATGCGTTACAAGGTCTTACAGTAGTATGCCCATTTACATGCAATAATTTTTACTTCATTAATTGTTTTTTTGTTTATTGCTCCTGCAATTCTGATCCATCCTCTTTTGATTTTCTCAAAAACTTCTATCAAACCACTCCAACTGCGAGCCCGACAAGAACCTTGTAGATTCCAACACTGGTGGCCTCACGTAGCAGAAAATGAACAATTTTCAAAGCCCCATGAACAATTTTCTTCTGTTGACCTTCTTTAAATAGCCGCATGAATCCCGAACAATTCGACAACATGTTCCAAACTAGTAAATATCACAAATGCACTGCTATCCTTGGCAGTTACGGCACTATCTTCCACACATTCTCCTCGAGGTTCTTCCACGTACGATTGTTCCACCATTATTTTCAGACCAAGATCTATAAAAAGCTGCATTAATCTCATTAGGCCATATAAACTCCTGGCATCAAAGAATCCTTTTGAAGCCAATATCTGGCTCTGATACGATTTGTTAAGAAATTTACGATAGTGAGATAAATTATTATTGAGATTTACCGAGATTTACAGAGAGGAATAAATAGAAAAATAACCAGCAACAACCATAAACACATAAACACAAATGTTTATCCAAGAAAACCCCAAATCTGAGGAAAAACCCAACCTAATAAGATATCATTAGCATTGGCCAAAACCTTGGCCAATCCAACCAAGTGAGCCTTCATGGCTCACCTCCAGGTCTTGCATTACAATGAAGTCCTTCTAGCCTTTTATAAGCTCCATTACATATAATACCACAGGCATAATAATATGGGTGCACAATACCATATCCCCCAAAACCATCATTGTTTAACCTGGTCAGCTTTGACTCCATCCTGAGTCAAGTTTACCTAAAACTGGGATCAATACATCACAAGAAAAGCATGAAAATATAACTATTTATCATAGCATGTATACTTGAGGACAGTGAAAGATAAGCTCATGCGGATAGAGGTAAGGCTCCAAAATCAAAGCATGGGAAAAATTTTGGAGGATGGTCGTAGTAGCTACAACATATTCATATTGTTTAAACATGGCATATGGTTATAATGACAACCATAAGTGCATTAAAATAATAATGATGTATTAAAATATTTCCCCAAATAAATCATGCCATAATTAAATTTTGTTTATATTTGTTATAAACACAATATTACACTTTAAAACACTTTGACCAACTGCCATATCACATATGCCACCTGTGGCTTGTCGTGGTGAAGCCATACGTCACCCATGCATTGGGTCACATGTTGAACCTTTAACCTACCAAGTGTTATATTCTCATTGAACCATGTGTTAGCTTCCAGAAGTGTCACTTGTCTACTCCTGGACATGCCATGTGTCACCTTAGCTTTAACTTTGACTTTGACTTTTTTTCCATTACCTTAAAACTTCAAAATGAAATAAATTTCACATAAAAAGTTGGATTGATGCGATTCATGTTGAAAATGCAACAAGATGATGGAGCTTAGTGAAAAGAAGTCGCCTTCACTAGGTGGGCCTGCAGGCTATTTTTGGCATAAAGTCTATTTTTAGACTATGTCTATTTTTAGACATATGGATCATGGTCTATGAGTTACAGGATGCTATTTATGGATGATTGGTCATGTGGTAAAAAATATGGACCTCTATTTTTAGACATATGGGCGGAGTCCTATTTTTAGACCTA